>JAMLFT010008829.1:0-13306 GCA_026544285.1 Pachyrhizus erosus | reverse complement strand
AATATTTTATAAATAATTAAAATTTTAATTATTTTTAAAAATTATCATCAAAACAACATATTTTATTATAAAATATTTAAAAGAAATTAAAAAATAAATTATCTGTAAGAGCCATTTAATCCTCGTACATATATGGAAAGAGATTTCATGTAATTTTAAAAAAACTGTAGAAAATCTTGTCATTATGAAGCAAATATAAAATTTTAAATTAATTAACTAATGTACAATAAACGCAACACAATTATATGATCTTCAAGAATCTCACGGGAAAACTACAGTGTGCAACTTCTCAGTTACCTTGCGTAAATCCTGTAAAGATCTACGTACTTTGCTCATTTACAATTTTTGATATTATTTGATACAGTTATCCAGTAGCAAACTTTAAAAAATGTTAAATTATGAATAATTACCTAATCCCTTTCAAATTTTAGTTATCTTATGAACGTTTTAGACACATTAAAATGTAATCCCTACTAACATATGCTCAATAAACTCAACTTCTAAAACATTGACATGAATGAAATAATACCTATAATCACATAGGAATAATCCCAAAAGGCTAGGACATGTATAATTTTATGAAAAACTGGAACCAAATTAATCGGAAACACTCTTTACAAAATGTTTTCCTATCAAGGGGATACAACCTCACGCCAATCTAAAGATACCCAACAATTTACTCATACATTATTACATTTGTTGATGACCACTAATTTGTGGGCAACCTTTGTCATCTTTTCCCTCTACGGACCATTTGAAGGCCTGAATACAGTATAACCATTGACACCGCATGCCATATTTGAGTAATCTTGATAGTACGAGTAACTATTCTCGGTGTTTCTCATGCCAAGATAAGATAGATCAGAACCAGCAACCTGCCATTGGTTCGGAATCAACCCATCTACCTTGCCATTTCCATACGATAGTGTACTCGCCTGAGGAAGATAATCCAGCAGTGAATCATAATGCCGACCAGATGTGCTATGCCCTTGTTGAAACCCGGCATCATGGTAACTTCTTGATCTCTCAAACCTACAAGAACTGGTGGATGATCCCAAATCATCATTAGTTCCCAAGTCTCCAGGAAAAGTGAACTGACGATTTAGCAACTGTGGTCCATCATTGACGGAGTGGAAGACTGAACTTGCCCTGGATGCCTTCCCAATACCATGCTCCTCATCAAGCAGATCATTTATGATATCGAGATGTGGAAACTCATCCACCAACCCCCCTTGGGTCTGACGTCTGGATGTGCAACCTGGGAACTCACTCGGTATGTTGCCCAAAGATCTACCGTCTATTGGCCTTAACAAGTCTAGGTTTTGAACATCATTTAGTCGGGACAGAGGTTCGTAGTGTAAGCTTCTGCTGGCTTCCCTTTGAGAATTATCAATCCAATTAGGCCCATTTTGTAGAACATCCCGTGTAATCATACCAAAGGGAACACCAGACTGGGAAGCATTTGAATCCATTTTGTCAGAGCTCCGGGATAGAAATAGAGGTGACGAAACCAAGGGTGGTTGTGAATAGCCAGGAGATGGATTTACTCCTGAACTAGAGCTGGAATGAGGGAGACTGGCAGCAGTTGAGGCCACAGGATTCCCCATTATTGCATTTCTGTAGGACTGAGGAACATAACTATGAGTAGCAGGTGAAGGATCAGGACCCAACCGACCAGTTGCACTCACAGAGCGTGCGAGTGGTGGAGCAGTCTGAACCATGGAGACAGTGGGCCTGGGACCACCAGGAACTAGTGGAGCACTAGAAGGTCTTGACACCACAGCTACTTGTGCCATAGATCTTTCGGTTAGTCTTGGGGGTGAAGTTTTCTGAATCTCTGTTTTTTGACCAATTGTTACTTGTGATACAGAAGTTAAAGATGAAGATGCCTCTTTATCAGTCGATTGTGAGGCACCAAAAGATGTTTTCCTGACATGAACGGGATCTCCAGTTGCTCTAGTTTGGTTTTCTAACTTCGTTTGAACAGTTAAGTTTCTTGGAGGACTACTAGACGATGAAGGCACTGCTGATTTCTTCTGTTTCAGTAGGCTTTCATTATCAACAGTTCTTTCTATGTTAACCTGTTCTTTAATGCTTTGTTTCTTTAGCAGTGAAGGCACATCCTCTTCCTATCATATAGAACAACAAAACCTCATGTCATCAGGCTCAAATTATAATAATACTCGAGAGAATTTAACATAAAAATAAATAAAATAAACATCAAATTAATCATCACTTTTACTGCCATTTCAAATCTAATCTCCCCACTCCAAGAAAAATAAGTCCAGACACTAAATCCCTTTGAAATATGTATACACAATGTGCCTCATTTTAAGATATGCTTAAAGCAGAACAAGTCAAATATTGGAATAAGTGGAAAGCCTTGAAAGTGCAAAAGCGTGCGATTACAAAGCCAATTTAATATTGAAATCTACATAGCTAATAGAAATGCTAGTAGAATGGAAGGATTTAAAAATGAAAACATGTGTAGTTTGAAGAAGAAAAGTAAACATCTTTTTTTCATTTCCAAGACCAATATAAATTTGTCTTTTAAAGTCATTCTCAATTACCAAAACACTCCAGGTTGTCCTTGATGGTAAAAAGGAAACATGAAAAAGTTAATAGATAACCCATCATGAGAGAGCAGCACTTAGAGCAGAAAACTTCAAAGGAAGAATGATTGACAAAAAGGAGACTATATAGTGATCACAGTAAATCATGGAAGGATAAGCTTTTAAATATAATACCACCTTTCTGACAACATGCTGATCAAGCCACTTTAATCGATCCTGCAAGCAGGGAACAGCACCTTCAGGCTCAGATTCACCTAACTTACTTCCAGACTCATTAACGTCAACAGCATCTGCAGCAGAACCGGATGGCTGACTATCCATTTCATTTGTCCAACTGGCCACATTACATGATGCTTTTACTTGGTTCTTACCTCTACAGATAAGCAGTGCCAAATCAAATTAACACACTAGACAAATCATTGATATTCATCCACCTGAAAGAAACACCACTATATATTTACCTGCTAGGAGATTTTTGGACTTTATAATTAGAAAAAGAGTTCCCCTTGTAGTGGTCATTCATCACCACTGATGGTAATGAATCAGTAGAACATGTTGAAGAACTGTCATCCATTACTGAACTGCTCCTTTTCTCAGCCATTCCATTTTGTACAGATGAGAGACTACCTATACCATTGCTACTAGCCTCTGTTGGAGGATGGACTTCTGATGCATCAGTATCCCAATTTACAGGACTCACATCTCTGTCTTCATAATCAGGCTGAAGCACTTCATTAACCCCATCCACAGAATCAGACACATCAGAAACAACCTCCAAGGCATCAAGCTTTTCATCAAGAGTTTGAACATCCTCCATGTTAGAATCCTTTTTCTCATCAATAGCATTGTTTTGTTGCTTATCATGTACAGCCACAGTAGGTCTCTCCTCTCTACCTTTATCCTTTCCTTTCCGATTGTTCCGTTTCTGTTTGGCCTGTAGTGACAAGAAAGTCCTCTGTCAACAGTAAAAAAGGAAAATACAAACAACTTTCACCAGCCACATGCATATAATATCCTTTGAATCCCACAAATAACAGGCATGCCAAAGGAAAGGGAACATCAAGAAAATATCTTGGGAGAATTATAGTTTATAAATTGCTTACAAAATATTTTCAAATTAGGAATAACTAACCTAAAGAATGTTTTAGTCTGTTACAAAGTAATATATGTGAATGCAAGGCTGGAGAAGCAAATAAAGGGACATAAACATGTACATGAAACATGAATATATGCAAACAATGTTGCCATGACCTCATTATAAATCAATATGCCAAAAGCTTGGGGGTTTAGCTTACAATATTCCAGTCATAGCAGTTATCATATATCAGAAATTAGATGATTTCTTTTATATACAACAAAAAAAATAGTCACATTATGATGCTACCTAATATTTTGATTGTTTTATAGTAGTTATCATTTAAGAAGCATGTTCTTCACAGCAACTAGTTTTCACACCAAATATTGAAAATTGCATATCAAGATAACCACAGAATCAGAAGCATCTGTGAAATCAACTTTGGGAACATCCCCTGATAATGTCGATTAGATGAATGACAAACCTGTTTCTTCTTCGACTTCTTTTCCCTCTCATTTCCACGTTTTGCTTTCAGCTCACTTTCAGCTAGCCATGCTGCCTCTTCTTCGCGTATGAGCTCTTCTTGTCTCTTCAGAGCAACAGCTTCTTGATAGGAAACCTCAATTTTATTGCTGCACCCATTAAATAAATAATTAGGATAACTTAATCCATTTGCATCCTACAAATAATCATTGAATACATACAGAAAACCACATAAAACCCAGGTCACTGGAGAATAAATAACAAACACTGACTCAATTTTGTGTAGACAATGATATTGAACTACATGGGCAAGGATAAACTTCTATGGACCCCCAAAGTAAATTGAAAAATGCCTCACTGAGACTACTGGATATGAAGCCAGCTACCCATCATCTCCTATTGTTTCACATGCTACTATTATTAAGTCAAATTTCATCTGTCCCATGGTTGTACATCTATATGTCACAGATTCCAAACTATGTATAGCTCAAAAGGAATAGTTTAAAGTTCATGCTTAACCTTCAGAGTGAGATGTCATGCACTGGAAACAAGGTTAGTAGACAAGCTCAAAATCCCTTTTTGTTAATACACTATGAAATACCACTGATAATGGAACTTTTGCAAAGGAAATCTTTTTCATGCTACCATAAATGGCACAGTTTGAAATTTGGATAGACATTCCGATCCATAATTGATTATAACCAATCAGCAAGATTCTGAAAGAGAAGTTAGTGGAATTCTTAAACAAAGGTTAAAAACAAGTTTGCAGTTTCCATAGGATGGCCTGGGCAACTTCTTCGTGTGGCATTTAAAAGTAAATAGGAACCATGCCAACTTGCCAGATACTCACAGCATTTAGAACAGAAAATTCCCAGAAACTCATCATATAAAACCCTTATCCTCAAACAATAAAAAACACAATTGTGAAATTCTTTAATGGTAAAAGAAAGTACAACCTTCAAACATGAATTATAATATATCGGATAGCATTGCAAATGACTGGTGTGAATTAAAGAAGTCTTATTCATAATGATCAATGCTAACAAACAACCAGAAATGCAGAAGAGAATGTATAAATGACTAGTTAACCTAGAAAACTTGAAGAGTCCAGAAATAATAACATATACCACCTGAATATATGAGCAAGGACAAATATTTCCAAAGTCCTGCGACCTAATTCTGTGAGACGCCTTTCATCACGCTCAATAAAATCTTTATTGAAGTCCTCCCCGGAGTTTCCATCCTGCCAAAGAAAAGGAGAACCAGGTTTCTTAGCAATCAAAAGAAATAGAAAACTTTAAAGACAATGTGTCATATCCACTGTGCTAATACTTCACAGGTTAATCAAAATAGCACTCTAGAGGTGTATTATATGTCCAAAACTCTAACTAGGCTAAACTTAATTTTTGATTCAATATTTTAACTCCATTTTGAAAATAAAGCTTATCACCTCGTGGGATAAGGCTTTTGTTGTTGTATTGAAAATAAATCTTATCCTGTCCAAAACATCAGTGAGCTGATATATCTACAGAAATATAACTAATACCATTTGGGTTGGACCTTAGTTCAATGGCCATAGAATTAATCATGGGGCCAAAATCAATTTTTCTCACAAAATATAGAACATTTGATATAAGTTACAAAGTGGATTTCCTTAGCAATACAACCACCCAAGCTATTTCCCACTAGGTGGAGCAAACTACATGGATCAAATGATAGTATGACATCATCATGCTTTGTCAATAAATATTTGATCAGATATTCACAGGACACTTTAAAAAATACTTCCCCGCATAACATTCTTCTAAATACAATTCCTACAACATACTATGAGAATTTAAAGTAGTCACAGGTGTAATCATTCAGAAATGAAGGAATAGATGCCACACCCAAGAAATGTAATTCTAGTTCACAATACATTATAATAGTTTGTCTTTTCTCCTTTCTGTCATTTCATGTGTTTTTGGTTGGTTGTTTTGAATGGCTGATAATTAAACTCAACTTAAAAAGACTTGTCAAAGGCCCATGAATCAGGTTTATATCAAGAGTATTAAGGGGAGGAGGGTTGAGTGAAACAGTAATGGGTCAGACCGGCTAAAATTCCACAATTCTTCATTCTCATTTTTTGCACATCTAAGTTTTGGCTCTAATACCAAAACTGATAAGATCCAAAACTCTGAAGAGCAGAAATTGGAAAGAAGGAAGATTTACTGAAGTTTATATAGGTAACAAAGGAGTAAACTCCTTTCAGACAGAGAAAAAACTCTCCGAAATAATCATCTGTTGCCAGGAGGGTAAACAGAATCAAGAAGAAAACCACAAGGTATTCTGCAGGGCCGGAGAGTGCCTCTTCCAACCAATAATCCTACACTAGATAGACTTCCATGAAAAGACCTTTCTCCCTTCTCTGCTGCCTCCCCACCTTTTAATGCAAATCTGACCTATCACTCTTCAGCCCAACTCTCAGTGCTCTTGGTTATCCTGGAACAGACCTAATTCATGGGCCTATAAAACCCCTATCATTTAATTGAAGATTCACGATGAAAAGGGTATCATGAATGTAATAGACTTCAGAGAAATCAGAAAATTATACTAGAAAAAAGATTTCATTCTCTTTTCCCTGGATTCAACCAGAAGATGACACTGTTTTCATATCTCATTCATTTATTCTCTAAAACATCTTTCACTAATACCATCATATTCCAATGGCTTACACTATATCACCAATCAGAAACATAATTCCTCATTTACTTTTTACCAACACATTATTTTTCTCACCTTTGTGCGATTTTGAGGACCCTTCTCATCTTTCGGAGGCAGAGGTTCTATAGCTGCTCTCTCAAGTAGCAGTAGAACATCATCCACCAGTACAAACATATCCTTCTCAGCACGGACAATTGGTGCTGGCATTTCTTCAGCATCCAACAATTTTACCCTACTTTTCTTGCACTTAGCCTGGCCTTCAAGAGCCTTCAACCCACTATACAAGGAGTCCATTACTAAAGTAGAAGTCACTTCTTTTTCTATAAAGAAGTGTTTCACAACTACTTTCAAAATTACATCTGTCTTCTCCCTTGACATGCGGCGCCTAGAAGTTTGATCAACTTCCCGCCAGAAAGTACAGAAGCTGCAAATAATGCATTGTACCATTTAGATCTGCTGATAAAATCATACACCACAAATAGAAGTGGCAATGAATACAAATACAATATACTGCATAGGATAAATATATGTCCCGGTTAAACAGTATCATGACATTAGACTTGTTCCTGTAGGATATCCTATACGGGACAAACTTCATAATTCATAAGCATAAAAGAGGCATAAACTACACAAAGATGCCTACAATACATCATACACCATTGTCACATGATGTGACTCACATCAACCAGATTAAACTAAGTATCCCTCTTCTCTTACCATTTCTTTTCTTCCCAACATGCCAAACATTTTTCACTTTAAGGATTGAAGGAAAGTTATATTAAATAAAATTTGACGCTTCAAGCAATCAATTATTAATGATCATGGAGCACAAAAAGCAAACAATTTAAAGATAATGACTTTTTTAGACTACACTTTAGAGCAAGATAAAAATTACAGCATACACAATGAAACAATTTAGATTAAACATACAAGTCAAAAAGGGTGATACTTTTAAAGATGAGCATGAAATACCTTGACCACCTAGCTTTATCCTCTATCAACTTCCCAAGCTTGTTTCTTCTTTCCTCCACAAAACGCCGGCAAATTTGTTCTACATTTGTCAAATATACCCTAACAAGTTCTCTCCTATACTGACAATCAAGGCAACGAAAAGGCCTGTCAGCTTTCTCCCTGTGAATAAAAACAAAAATGGTTACACAAATCCAAACCAAAAGCTCCAAGGCATATTGGATTATTGCAAAAAAATAACACAGTACCAATCTTGCAGCAGAACAAGTTTCAAAGGGGTAAATATAATAACAAAAGCTAAGTTTGTTTTAAAACCAAAAGACAGGACAGCCTCGTAGTATGACAGACAATAAAAAAAGTCAAACATTAGCAAATGTACATTGTGCTTATGTTAGCAGCTTTCTACCCAGATTGTGCATAACAATTAATAGGCATGATGACATGAAAATGATTCTCTATTGGCCCATTTGGATAACCTATTTTAAAGATAAAACAATGCCTTTTTTAGCAAGGAAAATAAATACATTTTGGAGAAGCTAAGACTTCAAACTTTTGAAGAAAGAATAAAAAATCTCTGTTTTCAGCTTTTCCTGAAAATGAAATTACAAATAATTCTGTTCTGCCAAAACAACGTAGAAATTTTACTAAAATCCAAAAATATCTTAGACTTACTGAAATACAAACACTTTAACATATTAACACTCTGACCTTAACAATTTTGGCAAGGCATTTTATAATTTCACATTATTAAGAGAAAACCATTGCTAAATATCACACTTGTCAAACCCAGATAGTACCAAAGCAGCAAATCCCAAAAGCACTACAGCAGAACAGCGAATATGAGATGGCTCTTGAGTTTGATCTACGCGAAACTCAACCCCCAAGACTAGTTCATGAGGTAAGGATTGCCCAAGCCTTTATATGCTCTACTTTGACTATATCTATAATTGATGCGGGATCTTAACACCCACCCCTAAAGCGTGGAGATTGTCATACTGATTTTTTATATGTTGCACTGAATAAACCATGGGATCAGGTAGATTGAACTGGGAAAAAGTCACAAGACCGAGTACATTTTTTGTGAAGGTGAAGGTTAACCAATATCATATCTATGACAGGCTTTACTACCACCTTGAATTTCATCTGAGCCTAATTCAACCCCAAACTCTAACTCATGCCCAAGTCATCAAAAGCTCTACTTTGGCCATATCTATAGTCAATAAGGGATCTCAGAAATGGGCATTACAATGAAGATTATGAATACAAGATTGATAGTTTATGCTACACACATAAATGGTCAAAATAAAAAACATCCAAAAAATACATATCCATCTTTAATATTTGAAAATCTTAGTTTAGAGTTTAGACACACAATCACAGTCAATCTAAGGCATGATAAACAGGTCAATAGCAACAAGAGTCAAGGAGCATAAAGCAAAGAGCTTTGCAAAAGAGGAAGAAGCTAGGAACTACTAATGCCAGAAAAAAAGACAGGTTTTACTGAAAAACACTAGGGTTGCTGCAAGGTAGTTGGAAAACACATTGGTAGAACATTGAGGTGCAATCAGAGGATAGGATTGCTGGGTTATTTTGATGGATGGAAAGATTCAAACCCTAAGAATAAGTCTCATGAAAAAAAAAAAAGGTTGAATCACAAAAACTCTGTAAAAGAATGGGTAGGCAATGGCAAAAGGGGGCAGACAAACCAATCCAGGGTTTTGACCCCATTCAGAGCTGCAGCTGCTACAGGTGTAATATTGTCTATAAAATACTGCAATATTGGCCACATTATGCACAAAGCAAAAATGTGTCATGACAGATATCAAAGGCCACTTTGCCCCATATCACCACAAGTGCATGATTATCAGCCATTAACTACCCAAGTCAATATTAAGTGAATTAGTGATTACCTTTTCAGAATTTTCATTCTGCTAAAAGAGCTTCAGGTATTTTACTAAAAACAAAAAATATAATACACAGACTGATACGCCACACAAGCACTTCAAATATCTCAATACACACTACACAGCCTTTACAATTTTGGCGCATTTCACACTAGTCATTATTACTAAGCCAAAAGTAAGATGTCAATTTAAATACTTTTTAATCATTAAGCAACTCAACTCCAAAGATATAAAAGAAGCAAACAGCCATCTTGGCACTTCATTTTTTACTTAGAATCCAATAATTTAACAAAAACAACACAGATCATAATATCAGGCAATCTGAAAATGTTAACTATATAAGTTCACTCAGTGAACAAAATGAGTAACATCATTCAATTCCTTGATAATTCTACCCTAAGGACAAAAAAAAAAAAAAAAAAAAGTTATCATGAATAATTGAATATCACAACATCTAATTGGACATAAGCAGAATAGTGGAGCAAGCATAGAAATTCATTGAACATAGAACAAGACCTCCTCCAAGGTACTTAGAACAGGTTATAGGCTTATATAACAACCTTTAGGCAAAAAAGACAAAGAACACTATATAGACCTAGAGAAAGTAGTTATCCCCACACTTTAGATGCATACAAACACCAAGTTTAAAACTTTGGCAGAAGATGATCAAGGAAAATACTGCAGGGTTACAAAATGACACAAATAGAATCCAAGGTTTACAGCCTCGGAGATAAATGCTAAGATAACAGCATGAACTTTGTAACCAACTTCACAAAAAATATTGCAAAAGTTGACATCAAAGGAGGATCATGTCTTGTGGGCTTTCAAATATTCTAGAAACCATATTAAAATGACTAATCACCCAAACTAGATGAATTACAGAACATTCATATATTCTCCTAAGTAACAAATTAAGTCAAAACTAAGCATAAAACAATCTTATCAACCAGTTAAACAGTATACAAGATGGCAGGTAGAGCATATCTTTAAGAATATAAATAAAATACCTAATGACTTGAACTTGAGCTTTTATTATCAGATTGTCAGATGCGTCAACAAAGCCATCATAGACTTTTGAGAGCTCCATAAACTTTTTCCATCCCCAGTCATGCTCCTTCTTCCAAAATCGGTGTAATGTATCTAGAAAACTCAAGTAAAAAATAACTCAAACACTATTATAAAAATTGTAAACTTCATTAATGAAGCCAATCAACAGACCAGAATATTTTGATTTCTTCGGATCTTTATTGACCACAGCTATTGTAAATTGTGCAAAATGACTCCATCCTGTATTACCCGAAAAAAAGAGGGGAGAACCAAAGACAAGTCATGTACCAAGAGTAGCTTGTGAGACTAGCTATAATAAATGAATCTGAAAAATTCAGGAATCAAACCTGGAAGAAGTTTGTCATGATTAGCAACACAAAGAAACAGAGATAGATGATTGCAGACATCACAACCTTGTGGATAAATTAAAATATACCTGCCACATACCACAGCATGATTAGGTCAAAACGTCAAGTAATATGTACAGTATGTTTCATTTCGTAAGGACTGTCTCGGCAAACCATATGCACCAATTACATTGCATGTATCCATGTACCAACTCTGCATCAAGCATGTTAATTCTATGATCATGTTCTACTCCTGATATACTTCACAACTTTCAAAAATTAAATAAAAAATATTTTTCCCCATAATAGTGAAATTTTAGAGATAAATTACAAACAATAAATTTTCAAGACCCACAAGTTCATAACAAACTTGACACTAGATTGACAGAAGCCTTGATGGTAAATTTGGCTGCAACAAACGTGCATGCATATGTTATTAACCAAAAAATAGTGAATGAGGGATAGAGAAAGAAACATCACCATTGGACCACCCCTTTTTTCATGTAACAAGAAGCTCCAGGATATGCATAGGTATAAAGATGCAAATTAAAATGATGCAGAAAAGCATAGATAGTTAAACTCTAAAGCACACCAAAAGCCAGGTAAGGCAGATAAGTTTGTCCCAAGCCACATACCACTTGTAGCTGCCAACCTCAAACGCACTACTACGAAGTTCCCTTTTGGTAATCTGAGAAAATTTTTCAATCTTCCAGGTATATCTTCCAAACAATTGTGAAGGTTTTGGTCCTGTAAAGGGGAAAACAAATTAGATTTTGAACAACTGTTTGTGAAAATTTTGAATTTAAATTATCACAAATTCACCATCGTCATCGTCAGTGTCCCAATAAGGGGGTGAAGTCGACGGGGTTCCATTCTCCACCTGCTCAGAAGACCGCCATTCTGCCAATGCTTCCCCAGATTGACAACGCTGCCCACTAAAAGTTCCCTCTGCAGACTTTCCCACTCCAGATTCCTCACTCGCAATCCCAGCCATTCCCTTATCAAGTACTATTTCACTAACACTCCTCTTATAACACCTGTCATGCCAGATAAGGAAGCACACGGACAAAGTACCAAAATCAGCCCCCATAAACCCCGCATTACATTAAAACATTGAAAATATTCAAACAACTTTTAGACAGAAATAAATCATTCCAACAGTTAAAGTACTTCCATTTGAACTACCTCACAGAAAATCCTATAATATATGATGATTAAAAAGAAGTCAAATTGTCCCGCTAACAAGTTATCAATTCTATAACGGATTTAGAAGCAGAATGCATTGCCACGGAAAATTGAAGGGAATACAGAACGAATTCAAATGATAATAATTCACCAATTGAAACCCATCAAAAGAAACACTTGACAGATGGTCGATTCCTTCTCCCATTTCTATAAATCCAACATACAACAATTAGAGATAACCCAAAATAAAAAGAGAATAAAACCTCCAAAGTGATCAAAACCCAAAAACCCACCTCAAGAAAAACTAACAAAGAAATAAACCATGAATAAAACCCTAAAATAAAGATTTAACATTAACAAAAAATTAAACCTAAAACCAATCAAATTAATTGAAAAAGAGGGGAATAAACCAATAGGAAGCAAGATTACAAAAATTCCAGGTGGTTGATGCAAACTGCATGAAACCAATAACGGAAATTTTCGGACAAAAATCGACGCCGGAAATCGACCGAGATCTCGGGCAACGATTCCCGTGCAAAACATTGATCGAAATCGAAGGAATGAAGCAGAGGAACAGCAATACAAACACCGTAATAAAAGAAAAAAAAAAAAAAAACAAGAGCTAGGAGAATTGGGAAACGGCGTCGCATCAACCAGATCCCAATTAGGGCACACGCACCTGGAATCGAAGGAGCAGATAACACCAACAGCTCTGAGATTTTAGAGAGAGAAAGGCGAAGAGAGAGAGAGAAAGAGAAAGAAAGAGGAGGAGGAGGTGAGGAGGAGCAACGTAGAGAGCAAAGGCATAACCCAAAAACGAAAATTCGTATTTTTTTTTTATTGTCTTTATTTTATTAATTATTATAATTATTATTTTGGCTTTTATGAAAAAAATATATATATTTATGAATTTTCCTTATAATTTATTTTTTTTTCCCCAATGGAACAGATTCTCACAATAGTGGATCCAAAAATTCAAAAATAAAAACAATTTTTTTTATTAGTACAAATAAAAACAAT
>JAMLFT010008828.1:0-13307 GCA_026544285.1 Pachyrhizus erosus | reverse complement strand
AGGAATAGCTAGGGGAAGGAGCTTAGAAGCTTATAAATAGAAGCTCCCCCTCTCATTGTAATCACTTCTTGAATGAATCAGAAATCTGTGAGATTTAGAGAATTCTCTTTGGAACTCTAAAGTTTAGTTCCTTTTTTATCCTTATCAAGACCTTCAAAAGTCTTGTGGCGGATTTCAACTTTTCCTTATCTTCTTCCTAGGGAGAAGTGGCGGAATCACCTCCTTTCTCCATCCATTTCTTAAGTTTTTGAAGCATCTTGAAGATGGATGCATGGATCCGTGGGAGAACTACAACACAGTGCCTTGGCAATTTCATCATGTAGACCTACCAATAAACCTACCACCTAGGTTCATCAATGTTCCAGCCACACAAAGACAACCACAGACTCCTTAACCTCCACAACTCTCCATGGGGTCAATTCAAGCCAATGATCCAAATAGGAGAGAAGATTCTACAAAAGAAAAAGATCCCTCTAAAGAATTTGACTAAATTAAATTAGTACTGGAGAATGGTTAAGGAGATATTTTGTTTAAATATCCAAACATTATGATGATGTAATAATAAGTTTACTTATGGCTTTATCCATCTTGTATAATTAAGTTGAGAATACCATAACTGAAATTATGTGAATTGATACGTTATGTTAAATTGTATGTCCCTTGGCAAGTTAAGCTTTTAAATTTTACCCGCGCTTAAATCATATGAATACAATTTCTTAATTATTAAAAGTAAATAAAAAAAAGGGCGTTACAACTGTGGATATGAAGTTTACTATTTATCATAATCTATTTGAATGAGAAGTGTCCTACATCTATCCTTATAGGATAAAACTTGAAATGATAAACCCTAGAATAGAAGACAAAGGAACTACTATAAGTAAGATACGTCTCTATGACAAAATGATCCCTCCTACAGAAAGATTTATGGTTAGAAAGCCAAGACAATTAATGAATTGACCAATTGATATTATCGTGAATAAAATGTTTGATATGAGACAGGATTTCACAGCAAATGATGTGAGTTGGATCTTATACCTGGAGACTTGATCAAAAGAAGGTAGAAAGTAGCTATCAATAATAATTAGGGTGAGATTCAAGACTAGAGAAATGTATGGGTTTACTATAGTAGGTACTTGATGAATGTACGCAGGCTGTGGAAGTCCTTGGGTGTGTAAATGTGCTAAGTTTGTGAGCCGCTCTAAAAAAGGGTTACAATGAACTAGCTTGGCAACCCCAACGTAACGGAGCATTACTAAGATCGATTGAGAGTATCTCAGTCTCTGTACTAGATCATAATATGTACTCCTAATCGTCACCCAAATTTTAGTTACAAAATGAACGATACGTTTCGCATAAGTCCTTTGGAGTTGGTAGGACGAGGCAACAAAGTGTCCTAATACGCTAGTAGTAAATTAGGAAACGTTGCGGTGAGATGAGAGTAAACAAAAATGTTTGATAGGTACACAATTGTCTGTATTTGATGGAAAATGGGTGACTCACTCTTATATAACCCAAAATTTTCAAGGGAAGATGTCTAACGAATTTCGTTATTTATTTCACTTGTCTATTATGCCATTATGTGGAAGGTGGACCAAAAACCCACTATACCAGCTTAACACTTATACTAGATTTGTTTGTTTCAACTTATTTTCTTTTGAAACTTTTTCATCCGTTACACCCGGACAAATTAACCACCCAACAATTCTAACTCAAACAATGCCACCCAAATTCTCCAACTTTCCTCTAAGAGTTCCATCACACTCCAAGCACAGGCAGTAGGAAAACCCCAATCAACCATATACCTTCACTTTTGTCAATACTTTCAGAAGAAAAGGAACCATTAGAATATTCCGAGTAAAGAAGAATGAAGAAAATTTAATTTCATCTTTTATTGTAGAATATTAGATGGAATATGTTAAAGTTGAATTGTATTTTTGAACTTTAACATTTAATGAAAGTTTCATCTGTTATAAAAATTTATGTCCGTCTAGTAGAAAATTAGTTTGTTACATCATCCATCATGTTTGGAATCTGTAATGTCAAAAGCAAAGTTGTTTGTCTACGAGTTTATCTATTAAGTTAAATCTATCTTTGTCTATGACATAAGAAGGAAAATTTGTAATATATTCACAAGTTCCTATCAGGAAGGTTTTTTAAAATCTAGATTTTATTTGGGACTGAGGGGTTTAAAAACTCATAATTAAGAATCAAAATTTGGATTGTAAGATCCTACGTCACTATCTAAAATACTAATATATAATACATATACATAAAAAAACCACATAATTAAAAGAAAATTATTAGATAAGCAAGAGTCCATTTTGTTAATACTTCCTATTACTTTGCATATATCAGATTCTAACAATAGTTAATTACTGTTGCTTATTAGTTTCTATTATCATTTATTATTTTCACTTACTTGAAACAAATTTCTTCCATATAAGTAGATTTTGTATCTCGATCAAATGACTGACACAAAAACTTTTATTCAAACCCTCTATATGATATTAAAAGCTTTAACAAAATTTTTCTTCAAAATTTTTCTAATAATTTGAGGTCTCAAAATTTTTCTCCAAAGCAAACATATGTAAAATAATATTAAGAATTGATTGTTGTGTGACACCTCTGTCTATCAATTTTGTTCTAAACTATATAAGTTGTGACAATTTGAAAATCTTAAATAATAATAATGAATAAATAACACATGATGTTATTAATTGTATTAGTAAACATAATATTTTAAAAATTACATAAAATTTAATTTTTCATTGCACGTAAAGATACAATGGAGTAGAAAATCACTCCTGTCAAGCCCTATAAAATAAAACCTAAAATTTTAATGTGTAAAACTTAAATTTTCATTTTTGTTATAATAATTAATTATTAGTTGTCTCTTAGGATAAGATAAATATTTTTAAAAATTATTAATAATTTTTTTAATTAATTAGAGATAACCATCTTAAAATGGACATTGTAGGATATTAATACTTTTTTATACATAATTGACTCTTAAACACAATTTTGATTTTTGTAGACCATTTTCTTTTAAAATGAGTTGTCCTATGTTTTTCCAATAAAGCATTGGTGGAAATGTTACTATTTTCAAAAGTATTGTTTTGAGTTTTCACCGTCCCATGGCGATGGCGACCCCAGTTGCGACATGGTCATACAACCGATGAAAAATGTTATTTTTAACCATTCTAAAAATTCTTTTTTGCACTAGTGAATATGCTTTTAGTGCATATAATGTTGAGTATTAGACTGTCTTCCTATCTAAAGAAAAATTCAAACTTTAGAAGTTTACAGGCTTGTCACTTATTTAAGTGGAAAGAGATACGAAGAAAGAGGAGAGAGATAATTTGGTCTTAAATAAGGGAGAACACTAACAATATGAAAGAAAAGAAGAGATAAAATAATTTTCATTCATACATGGAGTAATTACCATAAAATCTCAACTATATATTCGTTTACCGTTGGATTGAGCTAACATTTTGTCAACAAGTTCATAACATTCAATTCTTCATTTTGAATGGTTGAATTGTGAAAATGAAGTCTAAATTGTATATTTAGTTTCATAATAGATTTTTTCTTTGAACTTTTTTTCATATTTTTGTTCTTTATTTATAATTTTTATGACTTTGTTGTTTGTCTACTGTTAGAACTCTTTTATGTACTCAGTTGAGACTCCTTTATACTATTTTCAATTAATTGGAGTTATTTCTTTGATATAAAAGACTCGTAATTTTTTATCCTTATTTTAAGAAGGATTTTTTCATATTAAAATCTCTAGTGTGTCTTACATGATTGAAGTATTTGTTATTGCTTTTATTTGTTGTTACTCACAAATTCTTGCAAGTTAAGAGGATCTATTTTCATTGCATTTACTCTGTAATTGAATTCTTTATTGTTATTGTATTGTTGTTCTCTCCTCACATGTAAAATAAGAGACTTATGATTTTAGTTATCTTTAAAAACATTTTTTTTTTATTTGCATTCTTCAATATGCTAAAATCATTGTTTTTAGTTCTTATCATTATGTGACCTTTATTAACAGCTTACGTGTTTAATGAAAGATCAAGTGACAATCTTAGATGATATCCATTAGAATTTGTAATACATCACGTTATGTCTCTAAAATTTTTCAAATTCCTAAAAAAATATTATTTCTCTATCTCAAAATGAAAATTAAGGATAAAAATAGTGATTTCAAAATTTGAATGAATGAAAATAAAAAAAAAACTTGTTTTTTTATTATCAAAACCACCATTTACTCATTTTATAGAGATAAAAAATAGTGATTTAGAATTTTTAAAAAATAAAATATAATAAAAAAATTTGCAGGAATCAAAATACAAAAATGTTTTTTTTTTAGGGACTAGAGCATAACGAGTAATATATGCATATCATAAATTTCTCCGCTTCCAATATCAAATGTCATGTTATATACAATTATATAAAAATATCATGTCATATAATTTTTGTTTTCAGCTAAAGCGTCAGTAGTGTTTTAAAGTATGACAAATTGAGTTATACCATACATTTTTTATAAATTTATTGAAACATAAAATGCACTCAATTAATCTGGATTGAGTATTTATTTTTGTTCATGAAAAAGAGCACCGGAACTTCCGGTGGTTTTGTTTATTTAATTTTAAGCAATTCTTTTAATTATAATGTTATGATAACTAATATTATACATCCCTAAATATTTTAAAGATTAATTATATGTAATTTATATCAGAGTATTGAAGGTTTATTTTTAAAATATGATATTAAGAAAAAATAATTGATGCTAGAGCTTATAGATATGACCCACGAAGTACAGATAAATATTAAAAATACGCATTATTTAACTTTTAACCAATTAAAAATTTCAGTCCAAGATACGCTTCATTAATAATCATTATGTGCACACAACAACATTTTCAATTGATTGAAATAAATAACGTGGAAGAAAAGAAAGATAATTGCTTCCCTTAAGAATCAGTAACTGATTTCAACTACAATTAAATAATATTTATTCAGTATTCATGAACCTTTTCCAATCGGTTTGAAAATTATCTAGTTAGTTTTTAACATGATGTTAGAAGATCAATATCAAATAACATGTGCATCTTTTTGCTGAACAAGTGCATTAAAAACCAAGCTTTGTGTCACTTTTAGTTCTATATTGGTCACTTTTGCACCACTAGGGTGAACTTTCCCTTCGTAAATCATTCCCTAAATTAATGAACTCTAATAAAAGAATGAAAATAAATGCCATTTCCGCAAAGAACATGATTTATAACATACATTAAAATAGCTATTAATTATTAGATTGTGTCCAAGGAACCACAAAAAACGGTTTATGATATGAACACGTCTCAATTACTAGGGTGGCGAAATGATTTCCTACACGCTAAGCCTTCCCACACACCCACTTTTAGCAAATATAAAACCCCAAGTCAACTTTTATATTTCGTAACTCTTCTCTCCTTCTGAATTTGGTGATCCAGAATTCTATCCATATGACTTCTTCCTCAGAAAGCACAACACTACAGGGTATGCCATAAATTTAATTAATTATCTTTCCTTTTTTTTAGAAAAAAAATATGTTTTAAGTCCCTCATATTTTAGTTTTCATAGTTTATATATATATATTTAAAAACAATGATTTTGATTTTGTAATTTTTATATTGATAACTTTTGTCACTCTTTATGAAACTTAAGATAATAAGATGAGAGATAAAATTCATTAATTTTAAAATATAGAAACTAATTTGTTTTATTAAAAATTAAGGCACCTAAAACTAAATTTTTGCTCTCTTTTTTTAAAATATTTTGTCGATATACCATTTCAACCTAAACGTTAAATGATGTATGTATTTGCAGGAGTAGCTGGTGGTAATGGGGAGAAACCCATTCCACTACATGAAAACGTTCTGCAGAAGCATGCTGCATTCTTTGACAAGAATCACGATGGTGTTATTTACCCATGGGAGACTTTTCAAGGTTTTCTATTCTTTAATTAATGCCATCGTTAAGATTTTAAATTATACTTTTGTAATTGGAATTCTAATAGCAATATTAAGGATTTTAAATATGTTTGTCATTATATTGTGATTGTAATTGTGGCCATTCATTTCCCACATAAAAGTTTTGAAGGTTTTAACAACCGCGACCGTATTTATATTTTAAAAGGTCATCAATTAATGTTCCTACCATGTATGTGGGACTTTGGGACCAAACAAATTATGTTTTATGGTGTTACTTTATCTTCTTAAACATCTTCCTAGTAAATATATTTACTGTCTTAAAAATATGAATACATTTAAAACATATATACTATGAAAGATAGCAGGAGGATTGGTAAGAGGATGGTATAAGAGAATTTAGAATTATTCTAAATTAAAAATGTAAAAACAGTTTTATAGAATTTATCAATTTTGACTTTATCATGTTTATGAAGGGTTTTGATTAAATGCAGGCTTACGTGAAATTGGGAATGGGATCTTGTCGTCCGTTGGACTTTCTCTATTCATCAATTTGGCTCTTAGTCAAACCACTCGTCCAGTACTACTCTTTATTCCTAGAAACTTTTATTTTCTTACATTTTTATGTGTATTTGAGATTTTGAGTATTTAATTGAGAGAGAAAAAAAATACATCTTGTTCTGACCTCACTTCTATGTTCATCACATTTTTTATTACATCCATTATTATATATGACTAAATTTTAGGAATTTATCATTCAGCCAATATTATTTTCAAGATTAATAATTTATGATTGTAAAATAATGATTTATGTGTTTAGTTCCCATTTTTGCTTTATATATGAAATGATTGGTGAAATTTTATCTTCATGAGTTATTCACTTATTTTGGTGGCGAATCTTCTAAATCATTTATTTATTTTAAGTCATTATAGAAGTTTTTAATAATTCTTATTATTAAATAAATAATTAATATAAACTCCTCAAAATATCTTTAAATTTTAATTATCTTTTTAGTTATTGTATATGTAATATCATATTTTGATCTTTATAATTATAATTTTTTAATTTTTGATGTGTAAAACCATTTTTTATATGTAAAATCAAATTTAATTTATAGTAATTTTAAAAAATATAAATGTAAGTGCATTAGATGATCTTAAATAGCATAAATAAAAAAATTATAAAAATTAAAATAGAATGTTTAAACTATAAGAGCAACACAGAAAATTCTTACAACTATAACTAAAATAAGCAAAAGGTAACTAAACCAATTTTTTTATCTATTAGTAACTCTTACCTGGCTTCGATGTTCCAGGGAAAGTTTCCATCTTTACTTTTCCCAATAGAAATTAAGAATATCCAACTCGCCAAACATGGCAGTGACACTGGAGTCTATGATACTGAAGGAAGGTAGTTGTTTTGACACATTCCATTTCATATATCTTTGTTGCTTTGCTGGCATTAATTAATTTTTGATAATTCTTTTAGGTTTGTTCCTTCAAAATTTGAGGCAATTTTCACAAAACATGCACATATTCATCCAAATGCTTTAACATATGATGAGCTAAAGGAGATGATAAAAGCAAATAGAGAGCCCAAAGATTTCAAAGGAAGGTAGGTTTGTCATTTCTATCACGGGAACAAATTTTTCATTAATTAATAATAATAATTTTTTCTCATAAAAATAAAATAAAAAACCATTAACGTATATATATTGCAACCATAATGAACAGGATTGGTGGCTTGGTTGAGTGGAAACTCCTTCACAAACTTGCCAAAGACAAGAATGGCTTATTACTAAAGGAAACAATCCGAGGTGTTTATGATGGAAGCTTGTTTGAAATATTGAAAAAGGAACATTCCGCACACAAAAGTAATTAATTCAATGATTAGTTAATGAGATATATATATATATAGATAAATAGATAGATATTTTCTATTTGATATATAAACAAAATAATGTGTAAAAGGAGGAACTTGTTCAAGGAGGGGAAGTTTATTTTTTAAGAATAGATGGCCATTATACATTAGAATTTCCTAATTGAGTTTGTCTTTGGACTTATTTGTTTAATTTAAATGTATCTATATTTGGAATTTGTAACGAAAAAATCAAAGTTGTTTGTCTTTGGTTTTATATGATAAGTTAAATTTATCGTTGACATCGATATATAACAAAATAATAAGGCAAATTTGTAACAAGTACTTATCAGGTTTCTATTTGCGGTTAAAATATGGATATAATTTTGTCAAGGAGAAATAACTTCCATATAAATACAGCTCCTCCAAATTATACAAATGGTAGTATATTAATTTTGTTATGAGTTACTTTTCCAAAATTTATTTGTATTATTGAACTTCTAACTAAACTAATTAACATCTATAACCAATTAACTAAAAGTAATGCATTTTTTTTATTTTAAACATCCTTTTCTTGTAAACAGTTGAAATGTTTTCCTAAAATATAAACAGGCAATATTTTATAATGTGAACATTTTTTATTGACAACCATTATGAGACCAACATAGAACAGTTAACATTTTTTTAACACATCGCAATTGTCTCGTCAATAATTATAAAATATTCCTAAAACATATAATATGTGATATTTTTAACTATTGATAATTCTTTTGTTAATAATTATCAAATTGTTTATAAATTATAGAATAACAACGTTTTTTTTAATTGTTAGCATTTCCCTTATCAATTGTTGTAAAATTGTTTCTAAAATATAGAACAAACAATATTTTTTTTTGAAGGAGTAGGAATCAAATAATAACTTTCTTAGTTACTTTCTATCTTTATAATTTATTTTCTTGAAATTTAATGATTGTAATGAATAATTAATTTTAATCATTAGAATTCAAGAAAATGAATGATAAAAATAGAGAATAATTTTTTTAGAGTTATTCCAAAAGTCATTTGATCTCTTCCTTTTTGAAGTGTGAATGTTGTTTTTGCCAATTGTAAAAGTGTTTCTAAAACATAAATATATAACATTTTTTTAAAGAACATTGAACTTTGTGAAATATTGGTGAATAAGCTAACTCGCTTCAACCAAGTATATGGGAATTCCTTAAAATTAGCATCAAACGTATGACATGAGTTCATAATTAACATGAATAAGATAAAGTCTCTAGCTAAAATGTTGACTTATCCATCCCTCTTTTCATGTTAATATACTAAGAGTTAAGATCTTCAACAACAGCCTAAGACCCATTAGTGTTACTATCAATGTTTAGAAGATCATGTCATGGTTTCTCTTAAGACCTAGTTGAGGATCCCCCTTTTCATAACTCATTTGAAGATGCATTGTTTGAGCAAAAAACGAGAGGTTAAATAGTGATCCTTGACTACGCATGACTTTTTTTGCATTAAATATAAATGCCTTCTAATTTTTTTATCCTTAAGTCGTTTCTTGATAATCAAAAGTTGATTAGGAGTAGTAAAGAAATGTCTTCCTACACTTTAATACCAAATAAAGAATACAAAGTAGTTGACCTAAAATGGTGGAAAGCTAGTTTTATAATTATATTTGTAAAATATATGTTTTCATTCAATACTAGAAGTACATTTTTTTATACAACTTAATGTTAAGTAGCTTCTCATGTATGAAATCATTTTTTATTTACTTGAAACCTTTCAAATTGATTAAATTACTTAATAGAAATATGTTTCTATGACAAAACTAAATGAGATTTTGATCTTAATTTGTAAAACCTTAAAATAGGTTGAGTATTAAAAAAACAATATCAATGAAATGAGAAGTAAACAAGAAAGGATACGTCACAAGGATTTTTATACTTGTGCAATTTTTAGTGTTGACTAAATTCAATCCTAACTTATTGTTGCATTTTTCACTACAATTAGACTAACTACACAAGTATGCTTTCTCTTGAAGCCTCCACAAGCTTCCATGTCAATATTTTTTCAAGCTTTTGCAAGTTGCTCACACACTCAATATTCTTAACTTCTATTGTTTTTTTCTACACGAAGTATTATTTATCAAGCCTTTTTGAGCTTAATCACTCTCAAGAATTCTTTCTCTAAGCTTAAAAACTCTCAAGTATTATTTGAACACAATTAGAAAAATATGAAATGAAGATGAACCAGCTCTCCTTTAAATTTAATAACATCTATCTATAAACAAATCAAAGAAGAAATTAGAAATGAACTAGAGTCCATGGCAAAAAAAGGCATCTCTATGTATTTAGAGACAAGATGTTTAATTTGTATCTGTGTATATAAACACAAAATTTATCCATGTTTAAATTTATATATTTTATCACTAACATAAAACTAAAGAAAAAAAAAGTTTATTTGTCTCTAAGAGAGACAAAGCATGTCCATCTCTAATTGGCTTTAGTTTTTATTTGTGGAATTCAACATCAAATTGGATTGAAGCCCACCTCCATACACTACCCTAACACCTCCAAATTAGTTAATAAAATCATTATTGGAGTACGTTGAGTTTTCTCACATTACGAAAATCGGACATTGTAAGTGTTAAGGCAAATAACTAAGTTTATGTTTTGATGTTGCAAAACAATAACTAAGTTTTATAGTCTATAATAGCCAATTAGTTTGTTTAAGAATTTTTCTGACAGATCATTTGTCTATTGCTTGTATTTAGATACCTTTATCATAATTCGTCTCTATGTTTTTATCTTATTTTGTCTTAGAATATTTTACTTTAATCTAAAGTTATTACATACAAATCTATTTATTATGTAGAGAATGTTTCAAAATATAACGAGGTTAATCAAAAGGTATTTAAGAAGGCTTCTTTTCTCAAAAATTATGCTCTATTAAGCATCAATTTGCTCAAAACAAGAATATTTCAAAATTGACATCTCATACATGATAGGAATCTATAATAGAATATAAGTAGGTGGTGTTATCAACAAATTAGGTGATTAGTTGGTGAAAAATAATTAATGCAATATTTAATGTTGATTCAAACCTCTTATCAACAAACAAATACAAAAGAACGTTGTGAGACAATGGATATTTGAAGGATGTCACCTATAAATAGAAGTGAATTTTGAACATGAAGCAAGTTATATACCATATAAAAAATTTATTGTGTAATTATTTGTTTTCTAGTCTTTAGATATTTTTCATTTGATACAGATGTTGAAAATATTCTATGTCCATCTCCTTTCTATTTACCTATGAGGCTAAGCCAAAAGTAGCTTGAGAAATAATACTTGTTGTGTAGCTTGAAGAGGCTAGGAAATACTACTTATTGCTAAACCAAAAGTTGATTGAAAAATAATACTTGTTGTGTTGGTTGAAGAGGCTAAAAAATGCTACATGTTGTAAAGCCAAAAGTGACTTGAAAAAAGAATACTTGTATTGTTTCTAATATAGTAAAACTTGGTAGTTTGCCAAGAACTAGATGTAGCCTTAGTAGTAGAGATGGACTAGTATAAAATTCTTGTGTTCTCTCTTTATTATAATCTTTTTTACTAACTGGGAAGAGTTGTTGCTTTTCTTTAAAAAAGTTTTCTATTTTTCATTTGATACATTTTAAAAATGCACCTTATTTATGCTTTTTAAATATAAATGATCTTCTTATCACCTTTGTTTTTACAAAGATTTTGTGAAAATTTTAAAATACAAGTCAATCCTCCTTCTTGTGTTTTCTATTTGATTTACAGTTTGGTATCAAAGCTCAACCTCTAAGGGGTTGAGCACTTGGCAATGTTTAGAGGAAAAGATTCACATATTGCCAACTAGGAAGGACAACTCATTCTAAAAGAAGCTTTTCTTGTCAAACCTCTAACTTTTCTTGAAGACTATCCCTATTTGAGAGATAGTATGAAAATGTACATAAAGTGTACCTAGTATCAACTTTGGGAGATTATTGTCAAAGAAGATATTCCTATTACTCATTTAGAAGCTCAATGGACTTGAGAATACTTTAACAAGACACTTGTGCTCAACACTAAAGCTCACTACACCATTACTTGTGCTCTTACAAAAACAAAGTACAACAATTTTTGTACTCTAAAAATTTCCAAGAAATTTTTGGATGCTCTTAGATTCAAGTACAAAGGAATTAAAGATGTTCGTTTGAGAAAAGTTGTCACTCTCATGAGGCACTAAGAGAACTTCTCTACGAAGAAAGTGGAGACCATAGATCAAATATTTAGAAGATTCCAAACTATTCTAATGGTTTACATTGTCTCCATTATTCCTTTAGTAAGACTCAAAACAATATAAAGATTTTGGATAATGTTACAAAGAAATGAGAGATGAAGACAACAACTGTCAGTGAAGCCAAAGACATGAAAAATCTCTCACTTTCTGAACTCTTAGGAACCTTGAGAGTATATGAAGCTAAAATATCTCATGAAAGTCAATTGACTAAACAAGAATTTACAACTCTTTAAGTTGGAGAATCAAGCCAAAGAAAAGAAGAAATAAGGGTTATCTCTAAATCCTTAAAAGTATCATAAATTAAGAAGATAGAAGAAAGTTCAAATGAATCTACTAATGAAGAAGTGTCTCTTCCTTCAAAAAAGTTCAAGCAAATGTTGAAGAAGAAGAGAAAGTTCAAACATTGCTTCAAGAAAAAGAATAAGTTCAACAGGAAGATCTTTTAAAAGATCAAAAAATATACATATATAATTTATAATATTATTGTTGTCAGATAGAGAAATTAATAGTCATTTTTTTCTGCTTAAAATATGAATAATATTTACTTTTTATTCCATATATAATTAAATATGGTAACTTTGTAGCCAATTTATTATTTACACATTAAAAGTTAATTCTAAAAATAAATAATTATTTATTTTTAAATTTAATCAAGATGTACGTAAATAAATATGTAATTCATGAATTTAAATTTAAATATATCCCATTACATAAAATAATAATTTTACTAATTGATTGCGCATAAAATTTTTTTAAAAATTATTTTTAATAAAAATAATAAAGGAATTGTAATAATTTAAAAACTAAACATACAGATTATTAACATAAATATATTAATCTATCTACGAATCGTTTAAGATATATAAAGTTGTTATGAAATAGAGAAATTTGTCAAAAAAGAATTCTTGCCCAAGATAAGAGTAATGTTGGCATTTTTTTAACAGTTACTTAATTTAGGAAATTGTGCAACCAAATTAGTATACATATATTTATATATACTAACAATATTTTTTTCATATGTTACTTCATTTTTGTACTTCTTTTGCAATGGCTTGATCTTCTTAATTATTATTATTTTATACTATTTTTTTTATATAATTTTTGCTTTGTTATTTATAAGTTTTATGCCTTTTAGGATGATAAATGTAGTGATAAAATACTCAAATTTGGAT
>JAMLFT010008826.1:0-13310 GCA_026544285.1 Pachyrhizus erosus | reverse complement strand
ATTTAAGGATAAAATCATTTTAAGAAATAATTTAATATAAAGAATATTTTAAGAAATAATTAAATTTTAAATATAAATAATAATAAAATAGTTAAATATATAATTTTCATTTTTAAATACGATATTTATTTATGTGATAAAAAATTAATGATAAATATTTTTTAAGTATTTTAGGAAATTATTTATTTTAAAATGTGAATATTCAAAATACAGCTAAATATATATTTTTCATTTAATTAAAAAAATAATTTAAATATTGATCATTAATTTAAAATGGTATATCAATTTAAATCATAAAATTATTTTACAAAAATACTTTAATCTATTATTTATTTTCTTAAATCAAAATTTTGATATATCTCTTATTTTATTTTACATATCATTATATCATTATGTTCACATCATACATTTATCAATATATAATACTTAAAAAATATAAAATCGATTATATAAAACATAAATTTGAATGAAATCAGTTGATCTAATTAAAAAATAAGAAATTAAAAGTGATCATACAAAAAGTAAAAAAATTATAAATAAAGAAAGATAAAATTGTGTCATGAGATAGAGTAAGTATGAGTGATTGAAGATATAAATGAAGGTTATTTATAAGATCATTATGATAAAATTATGTGATTAAAAAAAAATAAAATTAAGGAGTTTGAAGATGTTTTGTTTAGTGCATGTCTTTTTAGGTTTTGTTTTTAAATTATACTCAATTAAATAATACTTATAAATAATTTTGATATATGTAATTATTATATATTTTTATTTTCATTTATTTTAATTTTAGATTTTTTAGCACAAAACATTTATAGTTTGAATTATTAATAAACATATATGATAATTAAAAGTAGTTCAAATATTTTATAATAATGATTTATTTATTTTTAATTATATATTAATTATCATAAAGAGTTAAAAAAATATAATATATTAATAAAATTTTAATTGTCATTACTCATTACATATATTTGGTGGATATGATCAATGTAAAACAATGAATTTATATTAATGTTTTTTTATTATGAAAGGATATGTGGATAGGCCTTTAATTAAAAAAAATAGATTTTAAAATGTTTAGTCAATTGTTGCTAGATATTTCTTTTATCTTAAAAATATATATTTTTATTTTAATTTTTTACACGTGAAGATAAATGAAAATAATTAATTTAATTTAAATATTAGTTTTGATATTAGTAGATATAGAATTAAATATATTTAGTAAAAATTACTTGTATAAATAAAAATGTTTATATTTAAAATTAAAAATATTAAAGATAAAAATTATATTAAAATATACCAGCCAATATTTAAAGTATATAAACTATTAATTTTTTATTATCTTTATTACCTTTAATTATTACATTAAATACTAATCTTTTATAAAATAATTTTTATTACATTTATTAAAATATATATTGGTTAAATTATCTTAATTCATGTCATATTATGTATCAACTGTAATTATCATAGATAATATAATTATATATTTTTATTTATAATTATTAAGTTAGTGAAATGATTTACATCTTTATTATAATTTTATTTTTACATCAATAAGATTTTTCCGTCGAAGACTTAAAATATGATTCCATAATATTTTGGTCAAATTTTATTTTACAGAGAAAAAAAATGACCTTAAATGTATATGTGTTAACTTTGAATATTAACTACATTTAAGTAAGTGTGATGATTTGTTGAACAAACAAAATTAAAATTTATCATTTTTCAAATATGTTAATAATTCAACACCAAATTTTGAGTGTACAAGCACACACAAATTAAACAAAAGACTTGAACCGTGAATTTAAACACCATAACTATTTGTAATGCAAATAAATCATAAAGAAAAACATATTAAAATCATAATTTTCTTGATACATGTCCAATTAATTAAGTAAAACATGAGGATAATGAAAAAATCATACTTGTCAATAATTTAATTGACAATTTATTTAATTGGGTTTTCAATCATTTTACAAGATGTTAAATTTAATGAACTTCATAAAAATAATTTTAAGATAAAATAATATCTTAATTCTTTTTGTTAAAACTAATTTTCTTATTTTTATATATTTTTGTCTTGTAATTTAGTTCTTTTACGAAACCTTCTTGATTTTGAGAATGTAACATTATAAAGTTAAAATTGTATAGCTATATTAAAAAATAAGTAAAATTCAATTATTTTCTATTATTTCTAATTAATAAATATGTTCATATCTAATTTATATATCATTCTTTTATATTGATATAATAAATTAATTTTTTAACTAAAAATAAATAATTAATTATAGATATTTTAATATTATAATTAATAATTTAATAAAATTATCAATATATGTTTTATACATACAAAAAAAAAATTCCTCTATAGTTTGCCCATACATCACGCGAGTCCACCATTTAGTCTATCTATATAAAACTAATTAAATCTTTATACGCTCTAATTAAAGGCAGATGAACTTGGCAGCTCAATTATTATTATTTTTTTAACTATCATGACTGAACTAAAAAATTTAAAATACAAGAAATAACAGTTCCCCAAATATATGATAATAAGAAAGAAGAATTACCCCTCTCAAAAAAAAAAAAAGAAAAAGAAAAGAAGAAGAATTACCCACAGATTCTTGAGAATCTCCCAATAGTAGCTGAAAGGTAATGAACCACATATGTGGAAGGACAAAGGGGCAGATGGCACAAAAAGGAAAGTTGATAATTGTAAAAGCTGTTTGATATATAAGGTACGCGGTATTTAGGACACATGTGAAGATGGACCCAATTAAAATATATTGTCAACACTAACAATATGTGGAAAACAGAAAGGAAAAGAATAAGGGGAAAATGACACAAAAATATTTCATGATTTGGGAGATGAGACAGCATACTTGCGTGTTGAACAATGGGCTCTTTAAATTTTGTGCACAACTTGCCAAATATTGTTACCTTATTCTCTTGGCTTATCTTGCAAATTCAAATGCTCAATGTAAAACAACAAAACACTCTTCTTTACCACAATTAAATGGGTCAAAGTTTGTGTAGTCTTTTAACAATTTTATGGCACTTGGATTTTGCATGAGAGTGAGAAAAAAGTACTTGCAACGTTTCTGCATGATTATTCCTCCCTGATAAGCTAGTTATTTATTTTAATCAAGCAAAAAATAAATAAATAACTGTTGATGGGGGGCTATATTTTTAGAAACTTTTGGGTTATGAAAATTTGTTTTGAATTTTCCCATCTTAAAATCCCGTTAGTTTACGCAAAAAAAAAAAAAATATTTAGGAAATTTATCAGCAGAATAATAATAAATTTTCATCAAATTTTCTTTTCGAAATAAACTGTAACGCTCGGCAAACTTCGCCATTGATGAAAATTAAGTACTTCCAAATATATACCAAACATTTTCACTTCAATAAAAAAAATGTTGAAATAAAAATGAAGCTATAGGAAATGTTTGTATACATTTTGTACCTTTAAAAAATTGATGTTATTTATGAAAAGAATTTATATTAAGAAAAAGATACAAACATATGGTTTTGCTCGAAGAAATGACGGTAATACAGACAAAAAAATAGTTGTTAAAGATTCAAAAGTATTTTTTTTATTAATTTTTTTAAAAATATACTAATCACATAAAATAATTTTATATCATCATTTAATCACGTAATATTATTATATATAATAAGATTAAAACTTTGTCATATTTTCTAACCTTTATCATCTAAACTTTAATTTATTTTCTATACTTTAAAAGTAATATATGCAGAGTGATTTATAATGGTTAACCTTGTATAAGTCTTTATATTAACTATGTATGAACAATACATTTTTATTAAAAGTATAATATTTAATGTCACTAAGACTCATTCTAATTAAACTTTTTTAATAATACTTATAGAAATGATTCATTTTTAAACTTATTTAATAGTACTTATTGATAAATTAATTTTAATTCATAAAAATGATTCATTTGATCTTTTTATTCATTTGATAAAAAAATATTTAATTCTTTAATCATTATCCTTATAGTAAGACCGTATAAAAGATTACACAAATTTGGTTGGGTCAGCTTTTGAGATTGTTAGTTGGGTCCAATTAATTGCTTCATAGATTGCCAGAACCACAGCTAATTAAAGAACAGAACCCTTAGAAAGAAGGGAAAGGACATGAATAAATTCTCTATGCTTATTTATGATAAATGTTAGATTATAAGATAAGATTTGTGCTTTCCCTTTCTTTCTTTGATGCCTCTCTGTGCTTTAGCTTTAACAGCAGAAACACAATAATTCAGTCTTTAGTCCTGTCCCATTATTTTTCTGTATCTGGAAGGAGTAAGGACCTCTGTTGAAATCAGAATGGTAGTAGATGATGGGTGACTTTTAATGTGTTTGTTCACAAAGAAAATAAAACAAGGAGCATATCTCTTCTTTTCATAGAATTTTCACCCTTTTTATAATGTTTATTTTGAGAACTAAGAACTTTGTCAGCTAAACTTTAATTTATTTTATCATTCTTATTTATATGCAAGTCAGTCTTAACTTTAATTTTTCAGCAAAGTTTTCATCATTAGTGTAACGCATCCAAAAGCAGGCCTCTCTTAGAATTTTGTGTAGACGAATTATGTCACCACACCAGTCAAGGATCTTAATCTTTGTTGACAAAATAAATATAGTGAAATCTACAAGTTGTAAGGCCAAGTTCATGTTTACAAAGAGGTAAATTTTCTCTTTCATGTTCAGTATTATGATTATCTTTAAGATTTTAATGTGTCAAATGACGACAGAAATGGCACTATCACCAACTTCCCAATATGGAATCCATCAAGAAGTTTTGAGCAGTGCCGCACAAGAAAAGATAAATAAATTTTTTGATTTAGATACGGGAGATAAGTGCAGTTGATCTGATGATGATCTTAATGGACTTGAAGGTACATTCATGTGTTAAGCCTCGTCATTAAATTGGTTCAAACTTCAAACATCTTTGACTTTGATCGAAAGGTCCTTGTGATTTAAATGGACAAAACTTAAATATCATGATGAGAACATGCTTTATGGTTCAGAGAGTGCGCAAGAAATACTTATAAATTACTTCTCAACCAAGTCATTATATCATAAATAGAGCAGGATTCGGATTCACGACCTTATGGAATATGAATACAGTTCTTTTAAGCGTTGTTGTTATTGTTATTTTTCAATCAAAATTAAAGATTCACCTTAATAATTTATATAATAAAAGTTTGTATCAAAGATTAGTATATGTAACTGCAAGAAATGCACGAATTAGAATTGCAACATCAAAACTACCCAACACGTGAATTATCTGAGGTGCGATTGTTCCAGTTTAACAAATGATTTGGGTTCGAGTTTTAAATATGCAGATGTGTTAAATATTTGGAATGAAAATTTTATTCTTTACAAATAGTTCTATCCAATTCGAATAGAATTGTCTCATATAAAAGATACATATGATTTAGACTAAAATAGAGCTAAAACATAAAAAGTTTTTAAGAAATTACATCTCAGCTCTGTTCTTAACCAAATTTAAAATCCATCAATGCTTTATGCATGGTACTGGTACCCCCCACCATCATTTATGTTTTATATTTTTGGATTTTAGCTTGATATGTACAAAGCAACCTCATGAATTATGAGTAGGTTCCCGATGCATCATAATTGATGTATTTTGAGTATCTTCAAATGCATCTCTGGATGTATCTATCTTGCGTTATGATTTCCTGTATTATATTGTATCAGTTGGCCCCAGAAAGTTACTATAGCTCTTCACCTTAGATCGTGTATTCTTCTCCTTGTTGGCATTTTCCACCTTCTTTAATCAGTTTATAAAAATTTAATGCGTATATATATATATATTCAGAAAAGAAAACTACATTAACACTGACGCACTTTGTCAAACAGAAAGGAATGGATTAAGTTGCCATAATTCAGTTTATCCCCTCTTCCTCAAAATATCTTTTAATGCATTATTGTCAAATATGTTGTATGCATGTAATTGTGAGACATACTAACACATGCCATTGACGCCAATGTGATCCTTCAAACAAAAGGGTTACTCTCAAGCACACTATTTAAAATTGTCTCTGGCCAATGCCTGCATTTTTGTGTTACTGATTCCCACGTTTTCCATTATCTTGGTGTTTTCCAACTATTCAGGTGAGCTACCATACCTGATGTTCATTTCATTATTAAAGCAAAAGGAGAGTTGTAGAGTATTTATTTATCTCAGTACCCTACATCCCTAAGTTGATTATCCTGCATGTTCTTCATGATTTGTGTCTCTCTATCTAAAGAGAACCCCTATTTAGAAAATGGAAAACCCCTATCTATCTAAAGAGAACCTGCTTTTTATCTTGCCATCACTCTGCATTATTTAGGTCCTTTGGAAGGATTCATGGCCCAAGCACAAGAGGAGAAGTCAATCCAAAGGACTAGTGTATTAGTTAGTAGAGATAATTGACTAACTACTATATTAATATTACGTTTGGTTGAAAGAAAAAAAGAAAAAAAAAGTAGATAAAAATAGATAAAAGAAAAATCAACATGAGAGAAAGAGAAAAAAAAATAGGATGAATTTTGTTTGTTTGTTTAAATAAATAGTAGTTAAATTGAAAAAAATAACATAGAAATTTCTTCTCAACTTGTTTGATTTATTATGGAAAGAAAAAAAAGAAATTAGATAAGATATGATAAGATTAAATTATCCCTACTCCACCCCTCTCACATTTACTATTAAAAAGGTTAATATGGATGATAAATCCTATAATTTACTTTCTCCTCACCTCTCATAACTTCCACGCCATTTCTCCCTTCTAAGCAATCACCTATTGCTTCTTCCTCCTCCTTATTTTTTCACTATTTCTTTTCTACTAAAAACATCCCAAGCCTTTTTACTCTGTTGACACTTATACGATGATGACCCTTTTTTTTATTACACTGATGTCTCATTTATCAATACTCAGTACATTTTCTACTAGTTTGTTTAAATTAAAAATAAGTATTTATAAAAAAAACTTTTTTTTAATAATTAATTATTTAAAAAGTAGATAAAATTTATTTTAAAAAAATATAAAATTACTTATTTTAAAAATTAATAATTTAGACAAATACATAAAAAAAATTACTTATTTTTAAAAAAAAAACACTTATTTTATCATAATCAAACTTATGAGTAACTTTTTTTTAGTCAAATTTTCAGTGAAAATATCAATTTTTATGAGTTATTAACAAGAAAAAAACCTAAGACTAATTTAACAGAGAAAACATGATAGCTTAAGTATCACGTTAAACCTTTTTATTTATTTTTCTCAGTATGAGACTCATATCTATGCACATCGAAAAATGACTATTGGGTGTTGGTGTAGGCTTGTCCTATTTAGCATTGGACCACATATCGTGCCTGCAAATTAATCATGAGAGGAAAACATAATTGTAGCTGCAACTGGTATGATTAGACCTCTAACATATGACAAATTTAGTTAAAAAATTACATGTTCTTAATTTCCTCAAGACACATACTAGCTATTAGCTAATAATCACAGAAACTCTTATTCGTGCAAAAAGAAGCCAGTTATTTGATTCCAGAGGCATCACTGGATTAGTAAGACCTAACCCACGTGCCATGATTGATTACCTAATGAAATAGAAAAAAACTTTGTTGGCAGAGTCATCCTAATCCACCAGTCAAAGACAATTGATTGGCTGTCCTCTATTTATAACGAGTGTCTAAAAATAATAATTGTTTAACTATTGCTTATCAGACTTTTTGTAATGCTTATAAGTGTCTAAAAATATACTTCTTGTGTGGGAAGAAGTAATAATGACGTTCAATTCAAGCTTCCAGAAAGGAACACTCAGCAAAATTCCTGCATAGATCTGACCAGTTGTTTCAATGAGGAGAATTCACCATGTGGTTCTTCATATTAACTCATTGAGCTCATGTGATGCCACATGCATGCCCTTTTCTTGGTTAAAAGACAAATCATTAGTAAGTTTCTATCTCTAATTTTTTTATAGTATATGTAAAGAATAAGATTCTGTAACTCTAAGAACTGTGCCTTCCTGATAATATTCTTTTATTCTGCTGCAGAATATCTCACTTCTATTTTCTTTTTGGAGAGAGAGGGATTGTCAGTTTACCTCTTAGCTATATCATCAGAGGAAGTGCCATCCTCTTTCTTATTTTAAGTTCAACTTTTAAGGAGAAAACAATTTAAGAAGTCAACATTCCACATGTTGTTCAGTAGGAAAGCAAGAAATGTTCCAAGTCACTAGTACTCTAATATTGAGAGTGAAGCAGCGTCTTTGTCTTTATATTTTACTAGATATTTTGGCAATTCAATCAAATGCTTTATCAATAAATCATTTCACTCGTTAGAATTGGTTATGAATTTCGAAGTCAATATTGATTAAAGCAAGGACTGCCGTGTACGATAACTTTTTCTTTTATGTCAAACAATTTTATTATGTAGGATAGCAAGTTCGGCCATCTTTTGCAAATGGATTAAAAATTGTTTAATTTGATTAAAAAAAACGTATCGTGTGCTTCATGCTTCCCTTCTGCTTTCCTTTTCCTTTTTCATTTTCTAATTCCTTCACTTTGCATTTTATCTACCTGAAAATATCCTTTTTACTTGCTTGTAAACTTAAGTGGAGAGAAAAAGAATAACAAAAATCTTATTACACTATATAAGATCGACTACATGTATTATAGGATGTCATTAAATTTAGTTAAAGATCAAAATCTTTTACAATATATGAGATTAACTACATGAATCATAGGGTATCACTAGATTTATAGTTAATGATCAAATTTTTAGAGAGAAAAATGATCAAGAAAAAATTAAATATGATATTACAGAAAAAGTACATGTTTGATTTCACGTTCAAATCTTCTTTTAATACAAAATTATGTTAAAATTAACACAAAAGTAACTATTAATTGTGTTGAAAATCCCCATCTAACAGTGCCTAACATGTTTCCAAAGACACTAAGCATGCTAAATTTTCTGTAAGGTAATCTATGAGTTGAATCCTACAAGGAGTTAGTAAGATATCAAATCAAACTCCCATATGAAGCGAAACTCAATGCCCTGTACTACTTGGTATCTGAAGTACTAAGCTTTTCCATTTGTTTTTGCTACAAGGTAAGCCTCAAAGTGAAGCCGCAATTGCACATGGTATTTGATAGATATGGACCACAGAAACATTTACGGTTTGACTTCTTTATTACTATGTATTATGCATAAGGACCAATTAGTGCATCATTATAAAATGAAGATGCCTGTTAGGTGGTAAAGTTCTTACACTAATCTTACTAAGGATAACATCTCACTTCAGTTATAATGGAAAGAGTGAGAATTGTGCAATTACAAATAATATTATGAAAATCACAAAATATGGTATAAAGTTTTTTTAATTTCTTTTATTCGGCATGAAGTTATAGTTTTTTTATTCAGGAAAGGGTGGCTTCAATGTAAACAAAATACAGAAAGGTTCTAGCTCATCTATGTATGAAATCGATTATATAGCTTCCATTACTAGTTAATGATGGAGAAATGAATTGGTAGATTTGATTATTTTCAAAACGGAGCGAGTTGGTTGTATTACTAATTTTAAAATTAGTAAAGATTCCACCGTATCCACATCTACTTTAGGCTATGATACGAGTTTACTTAAACAAGTCAATCTAATTACTAAGTAAAACAAATGATACTTTTTTTTACAAAAATAAGTGAAACTAATGACGCAATAAAACTATTAATTTACTATTTAAAAGATTATATTAGAAATTATAATTTTAAATTTATCAATATATTCAAAACATAAAACTTGTTATACTATTTTTAAAAAATGAGGAATATACTATTAATCTTGCTTATTAATAAATTTTACATATTATACACTTAATTGAATTTGTGCAATAGTATGTTACTTATTTTTTTAACTTGTATAAAATTTAATAAATTTAATTAAGTTAGTGAAAAAATTCAATTTAGCAAATATACCAATGAAGTTTAATATCTATAAAAAAAATTAGATAAAATCAAATAATAAATTTCAATCAAAATGGAATTAATATTATTATAAAAAGTAAAAATAACTCAGGATTAAGATTTTCTTTTCAACAAATCAGTGTGTCATTACACCTATTCTGTATAAAACATTATTGAATGAATAAAATTGTTTTCACTCATAACTCTCTGAGGAATAAAAAAGAATTGTCTAATTTATCTCAAATAAAAATGGGATTAAACAATGAGAAAGGAAGAAGCACGGCATTTGCAAATAACAAAACATAAAGTGTTACTATTATTATCATCATTTGAAAAGGGGTTTTATTCATTATAAATGTTAGTTAGTTTTTTTTTTTTGCTTTTTTTTTTCTTTTGTGCTGTATGCATCTCATTTGCAAATAACAAAACATAAAGTGTTATTATTAACATTATTATTATTATTATTATCATAGTTAACAATTTACAAACTATTTTAAAAATTCAACGAGTCAAATAATACGCACTGCAAGATGCTATTTGATTATTTGAATTCTGTCGGTATGCAAAAGGAAGAATTTGCTGTAATTTGACTAATTTCCAACACAAACAATTGCATGTGCTTGTAGATATCGTTTGGTTAGGTTGTTCAAATTTAATACAACTACACAGTTACCCTAAGAAAAACCCACAATTTAAATCATAATTATTCTGCTTAGTTCTGCCCTTCTTATTTTCATGGAGTATAAAATTTCGTCAATCATATTTCTCTAATTCGGAAGTACTATTTGTTACGAACTATAGTTTTCACGAATTTTCATTAGCCAATTAAAACCAAACATGTATGGCTGGCTTGTACAGTGCATCCTTGGATTTACCTGGCATAATAATTGTTGAGAATTTATAGAATGTTTTATTCTTATATTTTTAATTTTTCTATAACAATTGTTAAAAAATAAAAATATTATTGGCTAAACAATTAATCTCTAAGGATCGAAATTGCTATTGTATGCCACATCCATTTGCAGCTCTTACCTTGTGCCTCAGACGAGCCACCTCTATTATTATACCACAAGCGTGATAAATCTAAATTTGTGAGACAATGATGTGCCTAAATCTTGCAATTGATTTAAATGCTAGTTATAAAAATCAAGTGGAATTTAATCCTAGTGAAATTTTTGAGTGTTAATGTTTTTTTGTATTTTGTTTTATTTTTCTTTTTTTTTACTTGTTTTCCTTTATAGTTCTTCTATAAATGGAATCATTAATGACTTGAGTGCATACCTCTCAATCTCTACTTTTGAGCTTAGGAGCAGATTATCCACAGAAAAAAGTAATTCTTGTACTCAATAACAATTATAGGAAAAACAATTTTGCATTCCATATTTTTTAGGGAATAAGGGGTGATATACTAATATGGTTTTAATTTATATATTTTCATGTAATTCTTTCATATATACATTTAAGCGGTTCCTTGTAAAACTATCATAAATTGCTATGCATAACAAACTTTATTATATAAAACAGCACTATATCTTTAGTACAATAATTAATAATCAAAATTAATCACTTATACAATTAAGCCAACGATAACAGTCAAACACATATTTCAAACTTATTAGAAAGCTTTAAAATTTAAATGTCATGCCACATTTGGTAAAGCTTTATCATTATTCACAAACTCTAACTGTGTTCTGACCTCCACCCCTAAATGATCTAGAACACATATATAGTTAGGCCTATTTGATTTATCTCATCCTAATGTCGGTATTCATTTGTCCCGAATCAACTATACAAACTACATATTTTAAGGTGGTCGTTATCAGCCAATACCTTCCAACTTTTTCACCAACATTACCAATTTGATATATAGCTATCATGACGTTGATCATTCGTCACATTTTAGTAGCCTATGAAAGCCTTTCTTCGAAAACGATTTTTTTTTCTCTTTTTTCATTATATTATCTTGTGTAAAAGCCATGTGAGTGAGTGGTCCTTTCACTAGTTAAGGGTATATATGATAACGTATGGAGCTTGAATCCCACGGATACAAAGACAAATTAAGATGGTGTGGTATATTATGAGTAGGACCTACTATTCTAGCATGCCCACTTGTTTGTGATCCTTTGCTGTGTACAACTAAGCCACTAACTGGTAGAAGGTAGGTATGGTTGGTACATGAAGGTGGATAAACCATAGTTTAATTTTTCTTTGGGGTATTTTTGTTTTTGTCCTCAAATGTGTGTACTTAGAACCTAATACTCTATCCCCAAGACACGCCTCTAGTTAAGTATTACGTTAATCACTATCAATCTCTTTGTCTCACACATAATATGTGTGTGGGTGTGTTTTTTAATCTTCTACACTGAACAAAGACTGATTTAGTGTTAATTTGATAAACAATTGTTCAGTCAAGTATTTATAAACTATACCTTAGACCTGGTCAGTGATATAGTAGTGAGATAAAATGTTGGGTCATTTTGAAGCAAAATGAGTGAAGTACGGAAAATCATAAATAAAAAACGAGTCTTTTTGGATGTTTCAATTATTTTTATTTTGGGGGGGAGGGGGTTTGCAATTGGTCAAACTAATACTTACAATACAACTGTTCTTGCAAGTGATTACTTGTTTGTTTAGCTGAGGACATTGTTTGCTTAAAGTAGGGCATGGTTTGCTTAGATCACAAGCCCAAAGACAAGTTCTTTGTGGTGCCTCAGGTTGCTAATGTCAACGTTTTGAAGAATGTCTCATGGCTTGTGATGAATTATGAGTTGTGGATTGCCCCAACACACTACCACATACTCTACATTATTGATGAACTTCTACACTTTTATTCAGGCCAGAATATAATCATTACATGTTGGTAAATTTCTATCAAGTGATGCTTTGGATTCTCATTTGCAAGAACCTTAGGAATTTCAAATGAAATTAAAAAAATCAAATCTTTAGGCATTATCACCCATTTCATCAAATATGCAACGAAGGAATAATAGTGCCGATTTCAATTATAACAAAATAACATCCAACCCGTTCAACCTGTTTGATCGAAAATTTGTCTGGTGGACAGTTCATTAAACAAAAAAAATCAACCAATTTTAAAATACAAAAACTCGTTTGTATCCGTAGTTTTAATTTTTAAAATTTTTCCTAAAATATTTTTAGAATAAATAAAAATAAATATTTAATACAAATTACAGATATATAAAATTATTTTATTAATTTATTTCTTATAAAATAAATAATTTAGTCATTTGTATTTTTAATTTGGTCATTTTTTTATTCCACATGTAAACTTGTTACTTT
>JAMLFT010008825.1:0-13311 GCA_026544285.1 Pachyrhizus erosus | reverse complement strand
TGAACATATTTTATAAAATAAAAAAATAAAAAATAATTATTTTATTTTATATTTATAAAAATTAAAAACATATTTAATCCTTATAGTTATTTATGTTAAAATTCAAAAATTACATTAATCCAAATTTTATCACTTTTAACACCTCAAATGGATTATTATGCTACTACTTTGTGATTTTCAATTATAGTAAAACAGTAAATGATAAATATACTTAAAATATGGAATTGGTTTTGAGCTGATAAATTTATAGATGTATTTTTTATTTAGGAAAAATATAAAATGATAATAGTTTGATGCTAATTGTTTGTCATTCGTTTTGTATTATAGTGATATGATATCTTTAGGTATTCACAAGTAAAGAATCATCCGCAAGACTGTGTAGGCTACAATAAATAAGAATCATTATAAAGCATTATTACGGTACAAAAAAATACGACAGAGCATCATATAATATTGGAATAATTTTGATTGATTATTGTTAATCTCATACTACACGTCCAAATTTAAAAGATGATATTAATTTGACTTGGAATATAATATTTTTTAAATAAGTATAGAAATATATTAAGATAAATAGCACATGTATTATTTATATGAGATTTTAATTAATTTTAAAATGTGAATTTAATATGGATTCTAGTTCAATTAATGTTTTAATTTAAATTATTTTTATTTAATCTTTAGTACTATTTAGGGGTAGAGGTGAGAGAATGAAATGGACATATGGTTATATATGATTGGAAGTTGGAGGAGGCGACAGCATTGGTGATTTGGTGACAGCAGGTGGTGAGTGATAAGTCAAAAGACACACATTTGTCAATTGCAATGGAAATGCAACAATTTTTGGTGATTAGAGGAATGTGAATCTGTGCACATGACCTCAAACATATGTGTCGGCCAAGATATTACAATTTGGTGGAACCCCATTTATCCATCCACTTTTCCAATTCTAAATATTCAATAGCTATTTTAATTTTAATTTAATTAATCATTCAATTTTTGTTAAATTAAATAATGTGTCCAATTTATTAACTATAGGAATCTTTGCAAAATTCACTGTAAGGAATTCTTTTGGCACAGTCACTGTAAGGAATTTTAACTAGCATCTTAAAAAATTACTAAAAACTACTCTCTCCATTTGTTTTATGTTTTTAATAATATTTTTACATAAATAAAAAATAATATAAAATTTCTTAATTGAAATAAAGTAGTTATAAACGTTTTTATTTCATCTGTTTTCATTTCTTCATAATATATATATTTATATATAAATTAATTAAAACTTAAGTGGAAAGTAACGATAACTTTTATTTATATAAAAGAAAAAATTTAAAACATTTAATTTTTCTCTCAAAATAAAAAATATAAATGATATCTTCATTTTTATCTATCTATATTATATATAAAATAATCTTTTTCTAGAGTCTATATCAACCACATGTTAATTTATTAAAAAAAATTAAGATTTAAATTACAAATGTTAATTATATAAAATTCTGAATGATCCATATTGTAATATCCCTTTTTATTTATTTTAGTTCAAGAAAATTTTTATAATTATTTTATTTCGGATAGATTTTTAAAACTTAAGTGGTTAGAGGTTATGATTTGGAAAAAAACTAAATAAAACGTACACATCTAGATTACTTGAATTTAATGATAATATACTCAAAATTATTATATAAGTAAAGGTTAAATATAAGTGTAAATATTACATAACTCAAAGTATTACATAAACCAAAATATTTTGCTAATATATTAAATAACAGATATTGTAAGCTTATCAATAATATCAAAATTTTTCCAAACATATCCTAGACAGATCCTTCAAAAGAATTTTCTTCCTCATAGGATTCCTCTCCTTCACCTTGATAGTTTATCGGAACTAAACTGGTGGAAGAATTTTGGCGAGGAGGTGGCTAGGCACATCGATGAACTGTAGTAAAATCTAAAGGAACTCTAGTGTATCTAGATGGTGGGGTACGGGATATGACTACTAGGATATATATGTGATGAAATTATCGTGGGATTACGGTGTTAGGAGGTCTAAAAATGAATATGACATAGCCCATGAAAGTATCGTCTCTACTAGTCAAATTATGCGTCCATCAATCCTCCCAGGGTATTATCGTCAAGTGAAATAGGGGTTAGAACTTGTCTGTCGTCTGTATTTGAAATGTGAGAGTTATAGGAGTGAGTTATCTATCCTTAAGCAATCACATACACATATAGATTATTTTTATCTATCATAGACTCTCATTTTACTGTAACGTGTCTAATTAGGGATTCTACTTGTTTTAGAGCTCTTCGTAGCCTCTAGTACTACTAACTCTAGTAAGACTTATACGAGCCTGTCAATAATAATCTAAGTTTGCATTTTTGACTAACGATTGAGAGTACATATCTTACATGGTACTGGGTCTAGGATATTATCAACCGAATCTTGCTAATGTTTCACTTTGTCAGAGACGCTAAGCCAGTTATGTGACACACTCTTCTCTTTGAGTAGTTCACAACTTGACACCTTATCTACCTCCACAGGCTCATTAGAGTCTGTGTACATTCCTTAAGTACCTTGTGTGATCAACTCATGTAATCTCCATTCTTATTTTCGTACGTTAAAGATTCTGACTCGTTCTATTATCCTCTTCTCTAGTCATCAAACATTATCGGTACTGATTTTCATTTCACCAGCATAATCTTACAATATCCTTATTTCATTCTCACTTTCACATAACCAATTCAAGTTTCATTCAATTTTTGTTTGGGTAATTTCCCAATTCATCCCATCCTAAGATTGTTTGTAACATTTTTCTTATCTCCTTTACTACTTTTCTTTTCCTCATCTTTTCCCTTCATAATTTTTTATTTCTCTATTCACTTTTCTAGTTTCAAAAATTAAAATTTTATGTATTATTCAAGAAAAGATTTTGACTTATAGTTTGCTCTTACATGCTACTTAGTTCAATTATTAAAGAAGGAAAAATACAACTTTCTTTGAAAAAGTATACAACTGTATTTGAATAGAGGAAGATGTTATACAAGCAACCCAATTTCGAATTCAACAAATTAATCATGATTTTTAATATAATTTGATTCGAACCAATAGATAAAACACCTAGGAATCAATATCTAGAAAGAAAGGGGAAGAACAAAGGCTTCTCCTACTCAAAATTCAATTTTCTAGTGAGTTGGGATTGGTTTCCAGTGAAACTCTGATGAAGGTATAAAATTGCAATTGCTTTGTCTTTTCTTCTAATTTCTTAGACAAAAATGAAGCTGAGGTTATTTCAAATCTATCTGGGTGGAAATAAACTAAGGAAAACTTGTATTTGAGGAGAATTGGGTGCCCGATTTTTCTATCATGCGTCTCTTTCGTCTTCAATTGATAGATCCCTTGCCACCCTTATAGTGAATATTTTTATTCCTAGGTTATGAGCGAGTCTTTTGGTGCAGGAGTAGGGTAGGAAAGCTACTGAGAAGGTGAGTTGCAGGTGCAGCGGGGTGGTTTCAAGGAAGAAGGAGGTGACGAAGCAGCTTCAATGACAATTAAGTTGTTGGAGGTTAGTTTAAGTAGTTTTAATTTGTGTAAGTTTTCAGAAAGGGACCTAGGAGTCAAATGACAACCTTTGCTCTCTCTAAACTCTCTTAACCCACACGTTCTGTCCTCCAACGTTTTTCCTTATTCCGCTTTCATTTTCTCATTTTATTTACTTGCATAACCTCTTTATATGCCCAACCCAGTTAGTGAGCACGTTTTGCTTTTCCTTCCTAGTCTTGGATTTGAATCCCAACCAAGATTTTTTTATTTTTTTATTTTTTTATTTTTTTATTTTTTTATTTTTTCTATTTTTTTTATTTTCCTTTTAAATTTTTTAAGTTATTATTTTAATTTCTAAAATTTTTACAAATTCCTTTATATTTTTTTTCTTCTTGTTCTTATATTTTCCTTCATTAAAATATTTATTTATTTTGATAAATTTATTTATTTTTATTTATTATTTAAATTTATTTTACTAAAAATATTTCAACTTGATTAACTATAATTTTCCTTTCTATATTATCTTTTGGATAATATTTTTAAGAAAATTAAAATTATGAACTTTAATTGAACTAAACAAAATATTTAAATAATAAAAATAAATTTTACTAAAATTATTTTTCTAAAATATAATTTAATTATATTAAAAAAGATGTAACACATCATTATATGATAGTTTATAAATATTTGGTTCATTACAAATTATATTTATAATAATTATTATTATAATTAATACATTAATAAGCTTTATATATATACGATATATCACCGATTTATCTTAATTTTTTATTTTTTAATTTATTATTTATAATATTTTAAATTTTAATTTGAATTTAAAAAAAATAACAATATATCACAACATAAATTATTTATCATAAATTTAAAATATAATGTATATATTTAAAATTTATTTATTATAAATTTTAATTATATAAAATAAATATTTATTTTATGCAATGACTTAAATGCTAATTATTTTGTAAATTATTAGTAGTGATAAGGGAGGTATGAAGTAGAGGGAATTTAGGTGGGTAAGTTGGGAGCAGTTAGCAGTTTCATGGTAGAAGTGGATATTGGTGGGCTTATATACTAGCATTTTTTTTATGTTGTTGTGAAGTGGGTTTTTTTTTTTTTTTTTCAGGTATTTGGTTTTAAAATTTTGCTGCAGCAAATGTTATAAGAAGTGGCAGAGAAATATATTTTTCATTTTTACTAACCTTACAATTATAATTTTATTAATCTATCGTAACCTATACTCTTTATGTCACTTATTAAGTTAATGACATACAAACAAAAAAAATTAAAAAATACCTTTCAAAATTTTGAAGACTAAAAAACTAATTTTTATTTTATGAACTAAAAAAAACAAAACCCTAAACTCAAGAACTAAAATAACAATTAAGTCTAAATATTAACATCATTTCCTTTCTTTAGGATCAATGGTGAGGACAAGAGAAACAATGATACTCACTCTTGTCCAAATCATGGAGAAAGGAGAGTAGCGTTTGACGGAATAGACAGGTCGTGAGCCACTGGAGAAAGGAAAGTAGACATATTTTATTAATTTAAAACAGAATTGTATAATAAATAGTATTTTCATTTAATATTACAGGTTCAAGAATTAAACCAATAATTTCTTTCAGAGATAAATGGTCAATCATTTATCTTTGAATAAATTTAATAACAAAAAAAGTCCATTTAATAAATAAAAAGGAATATTTAAAAATTGCCCCTAAATAATAATGATAGGAATGAGATGGGCCTGTGGATTCTGTGTACGTATTATCTGTGTGCCAGCCTAGAGTACATGGACCTTTTGAGCTTATATGTAATTTATATATTTTTATTTGGACTTTTCGAACGTGCTTTTCGTTTCGACATTAGGTTTAGGGTTTCCTTTTATGAGAATTAAAAGAGAATGGACATTGGATTAAATTTTGGGCCTAAAATTTAAGTCACGGGCCAATTCCATTGAATTCCACAAGTGGACCAGCCCCCTCAAAAAAAAAAAAAAAACATACATTTATCATTATATATTCTGTGAAAGCATTCTTAGTATTATTTCCCACAGGAATATATGGTAAGTAATTCCGTTTGAAATAAGGTTCTTTAAGTATGAATTCCTTTCCTAACATAAATGTGAATACTTATTTGTCACTTTTTGTCAGGGATTAATCCTTCTTCTATACTCATTTGACAATCTTTATTAATCGAAGGAGCATTTTTTTTTATTATCAAATATTCACTCAAAATATCTCCCAAGAAGATTTCATTTGGACTCAGACCCAAATATTCAACTATCTCACTTAATATCAAGGAGTGCATAAACTACTGTAAATCCTTAACACACGTTTTCAATTTGTATGAATAAAAAAAAATCTCATTTATTACATATAATACAAAACGATACTACTTTCCTTTAATTTGCATAATCAACCCCCCAATTCAGGGGCAATGATTGTGATATAAATTTCTCCAATACATTGTTTTCTCGATGAAAAAATATATCCAGAAAATTATATTTTCCAAAATTCGAGGAGACAAACAAAAATGTCAATTTTCTCATTTTTCTGTATTTTGGTTGGACTCATGAGTTTACGTCACAGTTCGTCAAAGAGAAAGTCGCTTTCCGCCGAGACGCGTGTCTTTTTGTCATCACATATCAAAGTGACTGTTTTGTCATTTAATATTAGATATATGAAATCAAAATGTTTTGCAAATGTGGAACATGTAATAAAATGAGAATTATATGAAGCCGGTTTCTTTAAGTTTTTTTTTTTTAAATTAATATTGCTAGAAATATAATGGTGAGGTGATATTTTTGGATATCTTAAAAAAATATGTTTGATTAACAATTGAATTTTGTTAAAAATCTTTTTGTGAAAATAAGGTGCAGAAGTAGTTAAAAGAATCAAATTATTGTTGCTCATATAAATCAAATTATTCACTCTATTTCATGATAATGAAAATATGAGAATATAAAAGTTATTTTTCTTTGAAATGTTTTATTTCCAGCAATATATAAAATTTGAATCCTGCAACAAATATAGAAATACACATTCTTTATTCAGATATATATTTCCAAAAATATATTAAGATAACTTGAAACAAACATCTCTATCAAATAGAATAAATTATTCAACTCGTTTACATTACATTATGAAAATACAAACTATATGGCCAATTAGTTTTTCAACCTTTCCTACATTGGATGAAAGATCATAAATTTAGAACCAATCATTTAATATTTATTAATACTCCAAAGGACCTTCCATTTCTTTATATCTTTGAGGTATCAAGTTAGAAGCTTAGGCTTGAGATTCATTCTGAACGAAAATTCATCACATAATAGCTAAATAATGGATCGATCAGTTACTTCCACGTGATCACATTACCAAATAAAACATTGTGAATTAATGTAAATAAAATTATGTTTGATTTGTTTTCTTTTTTGTTTTTAGCTATATGTCAATACTAACAATTATAAAAGGAAAAAAAATTATTTTACGTTTTAGGATTTTTTTTAACAGATATTGACGAAGATAATGAAGGGGAAAAAAAAATTAAAGAGTGTGATTGCTATTAGCCTTCACATGCCTTAATCAATTGTGCTTTCAAATAAATTGAGGCTTGCGTTGGGGAAAATGATAATGATAATTAGATCATAAACTAAATTAGGAGAGCTTTGTTTTTGTCTAACATCAGGAGACTTAAATAAGCAGCAATGTTATTATCTAAGAGTGTTCGTGCTTTACTTCGCTTTGGATCATTTTAAATAAAAAATTAAGATAAAATATTCTTTTTTTTTTTTTTTTCATAAAAATTTTACTGTTTTTAATTTCTTATAAATTATTCAGTTTTCTTTTTACTCTTCTACATTAATTTTAATTATTAAATAATGATGTAGTGAGACTTGTAATTATTACAATTATTTTTACAGTCTAAATATTTTTTAATATTTCTGATAATTTTTAGAAATTTTAGTGTTTGAGGGTTTTATTTTTATTTTTTTTAATATTTTTTATGATTTTAATTTGTCAAAAAATTTATAATAGTTAAAAGTTACACAAAGTTTAAACAAAACAAATTTAAACACAAATTTTATTCACTACACTATTACTTAACAATTTAAATTAACATAAAGAACTAAGATAAAATAAAATAATTTATAAAAGATTAAAAATATTTAAAAAATTATGAGAAACAAAAAATAAAAATCAAGATAAAATAAGAGATTAAAAATATATTTTATCCAAAAAATTATTTGATCCAAAAATTAAAAAATTATAAGTATGTTTCATTTGCTTTGGATTATTTAAAAAAAAAAAATGATCAGATCCCATCTGATAAAATGTGATTCAGATTGAATTAGGTGATTTGATTTTTACCAACACATCTTTACTTACATTTGATTTTCCTAATTCCAATTACCAGATAGCTTTAGATCCAAATGTTGAATTATTTATGCTCTCACTGCTGGGAAAACAATTCAAAGACCTATATGTATGGAGCAACAGAGATCATACGAGAGCCTAATAAATATATTATAAGATAATGTTAAATTAACATATATATATATATATATATAAGAACCTACAGTATGCACATATAAGAGCGTCTATATAAGCAAGAACAGTAGACAAAAAGGGCTTGAGAAACACTGACTAAAGCGTGAAACCATTAAAACACATGTGACTTACACATGAAACACAACATACGACATACGTGTAATATAAAGATTGGTTTGGTTTTTACATGTAAATAAGAATCGAAAATTGAACTGAACCAATCAATTATATATTAAAAAACAATTCAAAGAAGTTGAATTGGTTATTTATTTATTTTTATTGGTTGGTGGTTTTGTTTTTGAATTGGATTGAATCTAAAAACACCCCTATTTTTGTCCCTCAAACTAAAGAGAAGTTGTGTGTAACAAGAAAGAAAAAAATGGGCAGCCAAATATGTTTGGGATAATTAAGAAGGAGAATGTTGGAAACAAACCCAACAATGACAAAAACCAGCACCGTTGGTGCAGGCCGAAAGAAAATAAAAGTTGTTGAAACTATCACTATCCAAACCCAAAGTAGCCTAAATTAGTTTTCTTTTTTTGGTCAAGTAGTGTAGCCTATATCAGTTAGTTTATCCCATGCTTCCCCTTCCCCACCACACAATGGTGAACAAAAAGCCTAACATACCAAATTAGATCCTACGTTTTAATAATTCTTTATTTTATAACCTACCCTTTCCCTCCACAAAATGACAAAACAAACCTCTTTTAACCTACCCAGTTTTTCCCATGCAAGGTGCACCATAGATAAAAGGAAAATAAATAATAACAAAAAACTGAATTCATCTCTCGTAGCTGTCCTTCATCATCACCACCTTTACCCTACCTTGTCAAAGTTGAATTCAGCTATATATCAATCCATTTTGCACATCATCAGCCGAGTTGATTGATACCAGAGAAGGTAAAGACATTTTGAAACTCAATATAAAATTATTTATGTATCTTTATTTATTAGAGTGAGTTTGACTAGATAAATAAGTTAGTTTCTAACTTTATTAGCTTAAAAGTTTATTTGAGAGCAAAATAAAGGTGTTTAATAAAGGAGTCAATGCACTGGCTTGTAACATATAAAATGTCACTTTGTGTGATGTCTGAATTTATAAGTTCTTAAAGTATTTTTTTTCTCATCATTATTTTTACTATCTTATTAGAATTCTCCCTTCGCTCTCTTGTGTTTCAAAACCCTTAATATTCTTTCGCTCTCGCTCTAATCAAATATCATTTCTTTATAATTAATATAAATTCATCAAAACAATTCTATAAACCAATTTGTATTATCTTATTCATTTAATAAAATTATTTAAAAGTGAAAATATATAAAATAAAAAATATATTCTAATTTAAAGGTGATAAATTATTTAAAATAAATTAAAATAAGACATCAAAATAATTCTGTAAACCAATTTGTATTATCTTATTTATCTGGTAAATATTTATCTAGATATCACATATTTTAAAAATTATATATAAATATCTTGAATGTAATCTAATTTTATATATTTAAATTTTTTATTCTAATTTTTTACTTTTTTTCATGATAATAATTATTAATTTTTATTTTTTTAAATAGATTGTATTTTCTGATTTATGATTCTAAATCCATCATTGCATGTGTGAAAATTACTTGTATATGGAAAAATTATACCATTTTATAAAAATGGACATTGTTAAATTTTTGATCAATTTTGCACTGCATTGTTTAATATTTTTTAGGTGTGGGTAAATGATAATTTTATTATTTTATTTTTTATAATGAATGGAAATAACACACATAGCTTGATATGAGTTTAAGTGATTCCATCAAACGTCTTTCATGTCAAATACTGAACAGTCACATTTCCAATTGTTACTAGCTAGTGCTTACAAATCCTTTCATGTCAAATACTGAACAGTCACTTTTTATAATTGTGACTAATGCTTAAAAATCCATTTCAAACTTGTTCTCCTTGTTTTTTATTCATGTTCATGGAAACTGAAAGCAAGTTGGGTACAAGTCTTTCTCGAAATCTGATGATTGTGAAGTTTAGATCTACCCTACTTTATATTTAGCAATGTTAACTTCCAATTTCCAAAAGCCACTAAATCCGTAAATTAATTGGCAGAATCTATTTCAACTTATTAACTGATTTTAAATTCAAATCTTAAATATATAATTATGTTAAATATTTAAAAAGAAAGCTTTAACACTGATAATAATAATGTTTAAGTGTAATAATCATATTTAACTTCAACAAAATTCTGTACTAGAATATTATAACTTCCAAAATCTGGCAAATACGTGCAAGTCGACTGACTCTTTTATTGATTTGATGCGCACTTAGGATTCCCTAGCTAGTGAATGGCGATTGCTGTTGACTATTGTTGAACTCTAATTGATGGATCGTACGGTGTTTCAATAAGAGAGAATAAAGCAAGAGATAGCAAAATAAAAAGTCTTTAGTGGTGGCGAAAGGTACCTCCGCCGCGCTCCCCTAAAAGTGATATCATGCATATTCTATTTATGTGTAAGCAGGTCAAAATATGTTATAATCACTTGCCAATTCATATGATTAAATAATTCTAATTCCTTGTTGTGCTCATTATTACTAATTTAAGAAATCAAAATGCACAGACACAGACCTACCCCTCTGGGTCTTAATGCCTATTATTAGCTTTAATTTAGGAAAGAAAGCTAAATAGTGTCTTTTAGAAAATGCAGAAACATTTCTTTGTAAAGTGTTTGGCCCCAGTGTAAAAGACATTTCCGTGGATATAATTATTGTTTTCTAAAGCTTGATTATTATAAGATAGTCAAATATAAGACCATTCAAGTCCTGGAGTCGTCGTAGTTTGTCATATAATGATTGGAATATGAGGATTCTTTCTTGATAGAAACCTAACCGTGCATGAAGACTAAGGATGGTCTATATTGAGCTATGCATGTGATGCTGGTTTTTTTTACAACCCCACTACATTGAACAGATTAGTCAAGTGTTAATGCACATCCAATGTTGAGTATGCCTAAATTTAATATTACATAAAGAAGTTAGATTGTGGAGGAAATTATTTGCTTAGCACAAAGCATGTATGTCGAGAATTTAAATGTGAGTGGAATGCAGGTACGAGTGAAACAAGTTTTATATTCGACAGGAATAATATAAATAAGGTACAAATCATATAAAATTAGGAATGACACTCGAGCGGGAAAGGTAGGTATTTTTTCCATTACTTGCGTTTTAAAAAAAAGAAAATGTCTTCGATCGAACTCATTTGCATAGATAGTAACTTTAGGTCTATTTTGTGTTTTGTGGGTAGTTAGGTATCCATATTTAGACTTTTTTACTTGTTACTTAATTATGTAAAATTTTATTTGGTATTTTAATTACAAAGATGGATTGTTATTAGACGACTAATCAGCGCTGCTTCTTGATTAACAAATTTAAAAGACAACGCTGCAATGGTAGTGTGACATAATCACGACGAAGACAAATGTGTGTAACCACAATAGTAATGGAGATTCACTTTGGAGCTTTAATGGAGAACATTCATAACTACTTTTGTCTTATGTTAAATGTTTGTTTTCATTTATTTTATGTCTATAATAACTGTAGCATTGTTTTAATTGCTTAATTGAATCTTAATTACATGCTTTTTGTGTCAATATCATTTTATTATGTTTAATATTTTTTGTAAGGTAGAAACCACCTAATTGTAGTCAACTTAGTTAACTCCAGAAAGAGAGAGAGATTCCATGTTAAAAAATTGAAAAATTGAGACATATAATATAATGTATATAAAATCTAAGAATGAAGTTGCGTATGTTGTTGGTGTTGTTTGAGAATCCCAAGTATAATACACGAGTGCTCAATAAGTGCAACTAAGTAATTAGAGTATTCACTTTGGCAACAAGGACATCTAATCAAGGAACTGAGAGGAGATTCTAAAGATAACTTCAACATTGAATGATTGCATGTAGTTAGGTTTGAGAGAATCAGTCAGTCTACTTCAAAATTTGTTGAAATTTTGTTTTGAGCCTTATCACATCAATTTGATGGAATTCGAATCCAAGGTAACCATTATGACTAACCATTGATAATGACAACTTTTTTTTTTTTTTTTTATCTGCAAAAATAAAAAATATATTAAAAATTTACAATAATTCTCAGACATTTTGATCAACCAATTAAATTAGATCGTTTTATTTTATCGACTAATGCTAAAAATAAATATATGATTCACATTTTAATCTTTATAGAATAATAACTCTACTTATCAATTTAACACTTATCGATTAATACTCTTGTTGAAATAAAATTGTAATATTCATCATTCACTCATGTTCATATTTGCAACATCATTCATTGAACACTATTCTTATACACAATTTGATGTTAATTAACGAATTGAATCCTTGCTCTATTAATGTATCTTGTAATGTAAAAATTGTTTCTAGGTAGTATACTCTTTAACCATAAAAATTATCTAACCACATCCTTTTTGACTTTCCACACAAAAGTTATCCCTTTCCACCCCCTTGCTTTATCCCCCATTTTTGTACACTTTTAATTTTGGCCTGCACACCATTTTGGTTCTATCCACCACTGCACTATATCATACTAAAAGCCTTTACATACGGGTTTCATCACTCGTGCCTTAGTTGGCTTCAATACCTTTGGACTTCAAACTCACTATTGAATATTGACAAATTGATTCATAGTAATTGTATATTCTAAACCATATCTTGTCCAATTATGCCTTAATCCCACCAAATCCTTTATTGCATTACAAAACCAAAGAGCTTCCATTCCTTATTTCGTTTTAATGGGATGAACACATTAAAACAATTGAACCCCCAAAACTATTAGGGAAAATTGTGATTTTTTTTTTCATTTTACAGGTGTTACAAACTAATCTTGGATTAATATTTTTTTATCGACAAATATTAGTTGTTAATTTATCAATTTTTATTCATAGAAGAGATTCAAACGTACAATATCTTTTTCTCTCATTTATCTTCAAACAACTAAACTAATCTTATAACTTCATCCTACATCAAGATTAAGTTTGAAATTTTATGAGCTCAACGCAAAATAATAAATAAAACTCTTATATTTAAATATTTAAAATAAAAATATATATTATATAAAAATAACATATAGTTTCATTAAAAATTATAATTTTATTATATTAAACAAATAACATATTTATATACAAAATAGAAATG
>JAMLFT010008824.1:0-13312 GCA_026544285.1 Pachyrhizus erosus | reverse complement strand
GTTATTTTTATTAAAAATAAAATAAAATAAACACAAAAAATGGAACAATATATATAAAGAATAAAAATAATAATTTTTAAATATAAAAATTGAAAGATAAATTTTGTATAAGTATAATGACAAAATAAATATTTGAATCTTTAAAATATTAAACATATACATAAATTTGAGACACTCGTTTTAGAGGTAAGTTTATATAATAGTATTGATTTAGATTTGATTTATACACATTCAACTTAACTTTTATGGGTTATTAGTGTAAAAAATTTAAATTATCAATAGATAAAAAATAATGATTAATATGATTTTAAAAATAATTAACTAATTATGATAAAAATTAATAAATTTATTATATATAATATATTATTATTAAATGAAGATATAATAATTATTTACATTATTAACGTATATATTATTTTTATATAAATTATTAGGATATAAAATATTTTTGCATAAATATTTTCTAAAAACAGTATTTTTATCATTATATTATTTTATTAATGAATAGGATAACATAATAAAATCATCAAATGTTGTATAAAAATATTTTATTCAAATAATAGGAAAATGATATTCATTTTCATTTCATTTAAATTTATACATCTAATGACCACCTAAAAATATGACTGACTACAAGTAAAAATATTATTAATTTTATATTATAAATGATGATTAACTTTGTTTATATTACAAAATTATTAACTATTAAACATGATTAATTACATATAAATATATAATTAATCTTATATCATAATGTTTAATAATATTATAAAGTTATTAAAATATTTAAGTGTAATTAACTACATGTAAAATAAAAACTAATTATGTTTATATATATAATTAATTATAATTATTAGATGGACGATGGGTGGACATGAATATCAATATTACAAATAATATATATAAATTAAACTCCAACTGCGAAGAAATCAATATTATTGCAAGGTCTACTTCACAAATAGAAAGCAAATTGATCTAGCTCTTTGCTTTTGATCCCCATAGTAAAGTTTACAGTGGCTTACCAACGAGTCCAACAATGCATGCAACCCACGGATTCAAATAAAAATATCAACACCACATGAGACACTTGCAATAATTTTGTGTTGAGGCGATATTGTCATGATCCCTATTGATTATGTAATATAATCTCAGTCTTATTATATTGGACACTGTGATAGCAGTTGCAAAAGAAATCACATAAAAATAATATTTGTTCAAAACGATGATATAGGAATAATAAGCTTCTTGATGAGACACTTCCAATTAAAAAACACACTCAAGTTTGGCAATCTATCAAACATCCAATAAAGAGGCGTAAACAAATAATTGATTAGGTTAAATGGTGAGAAAAGAGGGACACAGGCAGGGAACAATTCTCTTTATAGATTCGTCTGTCCTGGAAAATCATTACGAAACTTCCCCTCTTGTCCAATACTTTACGTGGCAATGCCTGATTTGGACAAAAAGAACCAATTCCAATTCCTCTCCTGATAGAAACACCTTTTCTAGTTGGTGGAGGAGCTGAGAGATGGTTATATATATTATATATGTAGCCAAAAAGAAAGAATAAAAGTTCTTAGGGGAGCCTCTAAAAGCTTACTAATTAAGGATTAAATGACTGTGTGGTTAACTTGTCAACCAGTTATGTAAATAAAAGAAAAATAAATTATATTTTATATAAATTATATTTAATATTTTTATTATTTTTATATTAATGTTTTTAACATTTAAAAATATCACATCTACGTCTTTTTATATATTATATTAATTTTTTAATATTTAAAAAATATTATATTGATACCTTCTTATATATTATATTAATATTTTTTAAAAAAAAATTATTGAAATGATTAAAAAAACAAGAGATTTTTGTATAATTTAAAAAATGTGTAATTTATTTTTTTTAAAAAATATTTGTACACAATGACCGCACGAAAAGGGAAGTGCACGGATCAAGTTCAAGTGGCTTCGCTTGTGGATTTCACATGATACAATATATCAAATACAACGAATCCACCATCTCTCAAGTCTCAACTGCAATTGTGAAGGAATTCTGCTTGTATTGTACAAAATAACTGCTCACCTTTTTTAATGTTTGGTATCTTCCCCCCTAAACAGATCTAAAGGGGAAATATAAAATATAAAATATCTCTCTCAGTAACAGCTAAAAGGTGCCACTCCCTTGATATTCGACTTTCACTTTTTGCACCCGTGCTTTTCCTAATTAATTAAATTATTTTTAATGGAAGAATTTGATGTGATGACAAACTCAAAATAATATGTTTTGAGCATAAATACCAATTCACAAGTTCATGTGATTATTTGCGTGAACTTTACAATCTACATGACTTGGTTTTTGGTGAATAAATTGCCTTGGGCATTTATCTCAAGGATGATCAAGTTGTTTTAAGGAACTATAAGACGATCCTAAGCATTATTTCTTTTTTGGTACACTAAGACAGGCAAAATAAATCGCCTAAGCAACTACTCTACGAGAAAAAGAGATGTTAAGGTGCCACATCCACTTGATATATGATCGAAGTATTGTTATAATGACTTTGGATAATCCTCTCCAGTTGAGTTAACTCTTGGGGTGCACTCTCAATTCTAAAAATGGATTCAGAGCTAACTCTAATCTTGGCATTCACATAATATTTTAACCCAACTATCAACTTTTACTCCCACTCCCACTTCTTTATCCCATTAATTGAATTTTGAAAATCAAATCAAAACCAGTCATGTATTTTAATTTACTCGCATGGAAGAATGTAATTCACAAGAAGGAAATCATCTATCTTGTAACAAACGCCTCAAATGGTTCCCATCTCACATCTTCGTTAACTACTGCTTTCCCGTTGGTTACTTGTTGGACGGTGATTTACAAATTGTACCTATGGTTATGGCAACAACATGGGTGCTAGGGCATTGCAGATTACAACAGACAAGGTCTACAAACCCTCCAACTGTTGGCAAAATTAGATCTCCTATCTGCCCTTCCTTTCCTGATAGTCACAAGAGCTTTCCAATTCCAGATTGCACTGACCTTTTATAGATATACAAGGCCTCTTTTAGTTTCTCAGCCATCAACCACGCTCAGTGCACCAAAGTTATATGCCTACAATACAATTCAAAGCTTATCAGAGTCTCCCCTGGAAGATAATAAAAGTTGGATACTAACAACTCGTAATGCTGGCCATGAACCTAATACATCACAGAAGTATAACCACCACCCTTGCAGAGTTTTATACTTTTCTTTTTACTCAAGGTGCTAAAATACTCATTATTCAGGTGTAAGCATTCATTTTTTACGCTTCTTCTATAGATACCGTAATTATAGTTTACATACATATAGAAAGGTCACTAAAATTGCAAGGTTTAAAACGTAATTGATTGTTCAGGTCCTTGTTTGCGCCAAAAGTGACAAACAAATCATTAGTCTTTTATAAACTTGTTGAAAGCATGTCAAGACATTAGTGTCATATTTACAAAGTAGCTTAGATTTACAGAGGCACTTAAACTCACCAAACAAGGTGTATTTATGTTACATCTCAATTGAACCGTTGGGAACTGAGGTATCAGATTCCAATTTGCAGTCACTCTGTAAAGCTGATAACCAAGAATCCACCTGAAAGAAGAATAATGGAGGTAAACTGCATCATTTGACATGATGACATATGTGATTGAATACACACTGTCTTTATAAGTTGATCAAAACTATATCAAAGATGCAAATTGATTAGAATCTGTTTAATCTGTAAAACTGAAATATAATAATAGTTACTAATAAGAATCAAACTATCTTAACTTGGACACACCTGTATCTTAGAATTGCATGAGCACTCGTAGCGCAATCCATGACTAGTTAAAATATAAAAGGCATGCTGATTTTCATCATCTTCTCGCTTAAAACATGGTAATCTCCCTACTTCAACAATATCAGATAGAAGGGTTGAATCCTGGGGGCTTAGGTCTGCAATATTTTCCCCTTAATCAGCAAGCATGTATTGATGCATTGTAATTTGTAAAAGAAAGTCAATAGTCTGAAAGCTTGAGAATAAAATATATTAGATTGAGTAAACCATGTGCAATTATTCTTTTCAAAGACGTTGATTAAAAACAAATTTGGCCTTTTCCAAATAGCTTAAGCATTTGGGAGAGTTAGTTCTAAGCATGATACGAGGGCCTCCTTGACAAAGCTATCAAGAGTAAATTCCCTGCTGCTCCTACTCCTCTATTAAATTTGGTTTGGCCTGTGTCTTGTCCAGCCTTTGACATAAAAGGAGTTTTTAAAATATTGATAAAAAGAATTCCTGGACCTTCTAAATATCTTAAGCTTTTTTAGTGTTGATTCTTGACAGCTCGAAATTCAAACAATCATATAGACATATACATAATTTACAATATGGTGATGAAGCTTCACTATGAGCTGCTGATTTGAAAGAAAAAATGCCAATCACAAACATAAAGCAAGCACTGAAAAAAGGTACTAGTCAATAGAAATAGAGAGAGGGACTGTTTCATAATTGTGAGGAATTTATTAAAAATTATTGAAAAGGGATACCACACTAATTGGTGATCAAGAGGTTTCCAATACTTTCAGTTCTGATTCACCCAAATTGGAAAAAGCACAAATGTAATTTATCTACAGAAAAAAAAAATGTTAAAACCAGTAAATTTTGATGTTCTGTTAGTATTATCATACAATTAACTGAAAAATGAAAAATAAGCTCATATTTGGTTAGATAGAATAATTTGGAAGGAATAGGAGTGGGAATGGAATATTCATTTTCATGTTTTGTTTGGTATGGATGGAAACAAAAAATGACTCCATTCCCCTTTTATGTTTTGTATGTTAAAATTGATTAAAGAAATACAGAAAATAATTATGATTTTTGTAAGTTAAATAAGCTTGGCTTGGCCCAATTTGAACCAAATAAATTTTTGGGTTAACAAACCAAGTCAGCCTGTGCTGTCTTTTGGGTCCTAAATAACTCCAATTGGCCTGAAAGCATTTTAGAGCTCAATGAGAGAGCAGGATAGATTGCTCCTTTTTATTTACATTTATATTTCGGTAAAATGAAAGGGACATTCCATCACCTTTTGTGATGATATGCCAATTCCTACAACTGTAGGAATACTTATTCCCTTGAGTATATTTACATTCCCTTTGTCACTCCATTCCTTGCTCCAACCAATCATTAAGTAAGCTTCTCATTTGTCAACAAATATGAAAAACAGAATAAATTACACTAATTACCCCTGAAGTTTCATGAAATTATACAAACATCCTCTGTTTTTTTAAGCATTACAGTGACCTCCCTTATAAATGAGGTTAGTGTAATGTATAAAGAATGTCAATGTATATTTTTCAAAAATTAAAGTTAATGCAATTTATAAAGAAATGTCAGTGTATCTTTTTTAAAAAATAAAGGAGATTAGTGTAGAGGTGAATAAAGTAGGGGGTGTTTATGTAATTTACTAAAAAAACAAATATATTTGTCAATTCACAAGGGTTATTATCCTGAATAAAACAGTTGAATTGCTGCGTAGCAGCAAATTCATGTGACTTATATCAAGTACAATAACAAATAGAATGGAAAACAGAAAATTGCCTTAATCTATATCCTATCAATGGATTGACTTTCATGCATTCTAGCACTAGCATAAAAATGATTGCAACAAACAAGCATATATAAAAAGAATACAACTTCAGCAAATGAACTGACATGTCTGTATATATTCAAGGAAAAGAGAGGTGTGGAAGAAGAAGTTGAAACAAAGAATAGAGATATACTGCTCTAGATTTGACTACATTAATATTAAAGCAGAGTAGTTATAAAAAATGACAACTACGACTTTTAGGAAGGAACACAACTAACTGCATTACCTGTACACAACAAATACAGAAATATACATTCTCCATGGAGAATGACAAAACGAGGAAGCCAATCATCTACTTCAGTATCATCTATAGGTGGAGGTTCTCCTGGTAGTGCTGCCCATCTCTATATAGAAAGATCAAAAGCAAATGAGGGTTCAGATTATAATGTGAAATAAATAATGAAGCTCAAACTATTGACACATAAACTGGTGCAGGGCTGGCAGTCAGTACAGTTCGAATGTATAAATATCCAGATAGACGGGCAGACCGCAAAACTTCATCAACATGTTCCAACCTGTGTTAATTGTTAAACAAAATTATTTTAATCAAATCGTTATTTAAGGAAAATACAATAGTTCTCCCAAGGCATACAAGAATTCCCCACAGAAAGAGGAGGGTTAGGTAGATATTAAACAGTTCATTTCTCTGATTTCTCAATGTAGCAATTTCAACTCCAAATAAGACTAAAGAGTAGCTCTCTCTAACACACCAGGAAGAATAACTTGTAAGGAGTGAAATGGACAACAATGAAAGCAAAAGGAATTCCACATTTTATTCTTAATACTCAAACAGTCACACATGTCTAGACTTCAATACTTTTCTATCAATGACATCAGTACACTAAGGATACAAGAGATGTAACCTAAAGAAAACTGCTAATTAGTGAACGATTATAATAAATTATGACAGAAAAACCCTTAATATTCCAAGGTTGAGGATCACTCACTGAGCTTTCAAGTGAGCTTCCCTCTCCTCTATATCAGCAAGTTCTGATCGAAGTGACTCTACTTCAGCAGCTGTTACCTCAACCTACAGAATATAAATTTTTGTTGGTAGGATATAACAGAACCTTCATCAATGAGAAAACATGCACAGCATAAAAGCTGCTCAAATCAGACCTTTTCCTGACCTCCAGGACTAGAACCCAATGACAGCCTCCGTGGACTAAACAAATTCAACATGAAAGCTGTCCTTAATTTTCTTCGAGTCCTTTGATGCCGCAAGGACCTAAACTAAGCTAGATTGAGTAACTTATTTCAAATAAATCGAGTCTCTTAATAACTGTTTTTTTTTGTTGTTTTCTTCAATTCCTTCTTAACCAGGAAACAATACCTTGAAGATTGATCAGTTCCAGGTTCTGTAATAGACGATGTTTTGCTCTCTGGAGATTCTATACTTGATGTTGGAAGTTGAAAGTGATCAGGGATGATTTTTAATTTCGCAGGACCATCATCCATGGAATTGACCTTCTACAAGAAGAAAGGAAGGAGAAACCTATTTTTGATGATAACAGCAATGATAAGTGTGAAGAGGAGGGTTTATCCTGAAACAGTAACAACACCAAAATGTTAAAACAGCATCATCGGCATCACTTCCTTAACTATGTTTTACGGTTCTAACCAGTTTTGCACTTTTGCCCAATATAGTGCAGCCCAAGGTCATTTCAGAAAACCATAGGAATATGACATGGAATAACACAAGCTAATAAGAATACAATATAAGATAATTGTTATACCAGCCAAAACCAGCAGTCCCAAAATACTTGTAGTTAAACTAGCAAATTGAAGAGAAGAGAGTCCATTCTATTGGCTTAACATCAGACTGATGTGGAATTTAAAATGCATGCATCCAAAAAGATCATAAGGAAAATGCTGACTGCCAATCACATGGAACCAAAAGCTCAGGTAAAATGGGCTAGTTCTAGAGATGATATCAGACTGACTCATCATTGCATTGGTTTGCCAGCTGTCATAACAAACCTACGTTATCCCTTTTCTATTCTTTCCCCCCTCTCACGGTAAAAGAAGCAACTCTTTTATGAAGATCAGGTCGTAAAGCATTTTAAGACAAAAGCTCCAGCTTAGTATTTCACTAGTACTTGGGTTATGTATTACTCCAAAGTTCAAAGTAACCAGCACTTAGCTAAGATGTTTCTTTAAAAACAATAAAGCGATCATCCAAAAAAAAACTCAGATGGTCACCTAACCAGTGTGAGGAAAAGACTACACCGACTTTAATGCTCCAGGTGAAACAGAAACGTCTGAAAACAAAAATAATAATATTAATAATAAACCTCGAACCTGGATGGAAAATAAATAAATAAATAAATAAATAAATAAATAAGTAAATAAAAGCAAGAAACAGTAAAAATCAAGAGTGACGATAACAACTATTAAGTAGATCAACAGCTGAATTACCAACCCTAATACTCCAGAATAAGCGAGGATCGTAAGAGGGGAAAAGGAACAAGGAACTGGTCTTGAATAAATAAAAAGAATACGTGGCACGACAGCTAGAGCTTATAAGTTTCAAGTGGCAACGAAGAATTATTAGTAAAAGTGAAATTTAACAAAAGAGAAAAAGGGGGAAAGAGTTACATAGCCGCTAGAGAGAGCTTTGGAATAGAAAGGTTGGTGACGATGGACACTTGTGGAAATAAAAGATGACTCGAAGCCCAAGACGTTGGGTATAGCACTTCAGTTTGCTCTTGTCTTACGGTTATTGCCCAACGGAAATATACATACATTTACCCATCCTTCATCCTTTTCCCCGCCCCCAAACAATTAACCATCAACGTCCATCTCCTTCACACACTTACTTTATTTTGTTTTCTTCAACAACATAAAAACAAAATCCCTCTTTTTTAATTAAAAACATTACATTTTCAAGCTTAAAAATACTTATATAAACTTTTAGTTAGTTATTTATTTATCATGATTACAACAACAATAAAACCCTATTCCTAATTAGATTTGAGATAACAGTTAGTTTATACTTTATAGAATGCCATAAATTTAAATTTCCATTCAAATCCAATTTTTCAAGCTATATAAGCCGTGCTGCGGTTGTCACGGTGTCTGGATAACTAGAAGCATAAATTTTTATTTGGGTTTTTGAATGGATTATCCCTCGTTCATGTACACATAAATACATGTTTTAAAATTAAATTTAACAAATTTGAATACTAGGCCTTAAAACTGCACACTCTGTTAGACTCTGCAATTTATTTACAAACCTGCCGGAGATCCCACTCCTAGTTAACATGTATCATATGATAACTTAAGTAAAGCACTTCTTATTTTCCCATGATTTGTGACCAAGAAAGTGAAACACTAACAGGAGAACTATTTTATGAGACTTTTGAGAATCTGATCTTTTTAGAAGATAAAGTAATATCAGTCATTTATTAAAAAAGTTTATTATTAATATTACATATATACATAGATAATAAATAATAAACATGTTTATATATAAACTATTTTCGTTAATAATAGAGATCTTTTTACTCTTCTAAAGAGTCAAATCCCACTTTTGAGACACTCTTATTATGAATTTAACTCCTCTAAAGATGCAAAGTGAGAGAAAGTACATACTGTTAATCTTAATTTGTAATCTTAATTAACTTTATATCAATAATAAATTTATCATTATTTTCTCAATTTTTACATTTGCTTGCTTAAAATTAAAAGAGTCAAACATCTTCTTGCCTCGCACTCACATTAATTTTGTACAATAAAATTAACTTCCCTGTATTAAATCAAAACAACTAAACCCAAAATTCGAACACAAGACACAATGCAAGAGAATGCATAACGCCCACTAGCAAGGCAGATGCATGTACAAGACTATGAGAAAAATTGCCTCTACAAAATAATTTTTTTTATTTAAATAAATATAAGAATAAGATATTAATAACATTAAGAAGTATAAATAACAATTGCTGTAAAATTTCATATTTGGGCCTTGTTATTGCATCACAGGCTAATCTGCAATAAACAATGGTTTTGATAATTTTGTTCCTCTTTCGGCTATTGCTATTTACATTTTCATGTTTGTTAAGTATACTCTTATTTTTTTATATATTTTTATTATCAAATTTTTTTTACCCTGTCATGTTTGTTATTATTAAAATTTCATTTCATCTTATTTCTATTTTTATTATTCTTTAAATCTTAATTTTAGACTATTTTTTCATCCTCATATTATATAATATTATATCTTTCATAAAAAATATATCATTTATGTGATTTTATATTTCAAAGTACATTGATCGCTAACTTTATTTATTATTTATTGTAAATAAAACTTTATTTATTTGTAATATTTTATTTTGATAGTGATTTCTTATTCAATCTTTTAACTCCATGTGTCTAGTATCTCAAAAATCTTCTATTCAAATAGACAAGTGTGTAAATTAACAATTTTTATGATACGATGTAATAATATACATATAGATGAATTCATATTTGTTATTAACTATTAGAAATGACTTTTTTGAAATAACATATTAATTTCACAAAATAATTTCAAAAATTATGAGTTATAGTTTAAAAGATATCTTTCTAAAATGATATATACAAGTTTCGAAAAGACTTTTCCAAAATTACAACATATAGTTCCAAAAATAACTTTTTGAATTGATATATTTTATGAGATTATAAAAGACAAAGATAAGACTATGGGATAAATACAATAAATCAAACGAATAACACTCCAATGTAAGGTGAAATTTATGTGTGAAAGAGAGAGGAAGTTTGCATAACAAAAAAGGACTTTGTTGAAAACAACCAAATGAGTGTAAAGATTTAAAAAAATATAATCTATGATATAAAATTAGCATTATAAAAGATATAATTGATAATAAAAAATTAAAAGGATGTACTTCATAAATATGGAGTATAAATAGCAAATGTCTATCTTTTTTATCTATCCATTGCTCATTTTTTGGCAAAATATTAAAAGGCCAAAAAAACTCCTCATTGATTCCGTTTTGAAACCCCTTCGCATTTACATTACTGGTTGAGACTTTTTTTTATGCTTGGGAAAGTTTACAAAAACCAGAAACAGAAAAGAAAGCACAACAAAACTAGGACCTCATTATAGAGTGTCCCAATACATCATCAAAATAAATTGAAAAAGTACAGATGGACACTGATCTAAAACAATTAGGACATCTTGAGTAGCAGATCCTCTATTTGCAAACCAGCAGTCATGTTGTCTTACCTGAAGACATGTTGAAAGGTAATCTTCATGATCAAAGACACGTACAAATGAAAAGGATTAGGAGAACCAAGAATAAGATCAATTGCTAATGAGAATCAGATTCTTTCTTATAATAACTCTTTGAATAACTCTATGTCGATTGGGACTTTGAATAACTCTTTTAGAGTTAAATCAATATTATTTGATCTTTTTCTTATCAGATAATTTTTTATATATAATTATATTAATTATATTAATTAAATTAACGTTATTATGCATTTTCAATAAATTAAATCAATATAAAATAATATGTAACTTGATTTAAATTTAAAGATACCAATATAATTATAATACTAATACTTTAAAGATAATAAGATTTGTTAAAATGAAAAATAAAATATGTTTTAATTTGTAAAAAATAACATAATTATAATAACAATAATTAGTATCAGCTTAAATTTAAAAAAATATTTTTTATAATTTAAAATAATTTTTAATTTAATTTAAATTTAAATTCAAAATAATAACACATTCATAATAATAATTATTTAAAAAAATCATAAAAAAAATAATTCGTCTTATATAAATTATGTGTAAGAATCTTGATTGTGTAATGACAAAAACGAAAAAAAAAATAAGTAAAATAATTAATAAATAATTTAAATGAGTCTTATTTTTTATTATGGATACTTTAATATTTAGGAGTAGATGATTAATAAGTAATTTAAAATATATTGATTAAGAAATGTTATCATCTTTTTAAATTATTACAATAATTTTTTTTACAATGACAACTAATATAAAATTTAAGTTCTCATATATCTATCATAATTTTTATTATTATGTCTACCTTAATGAATAATGATTGCAATAATTTAAAGTAGTTATTGTTTTTATAAAATAATAAATATATTTTAATTATAATTTAAATGTATTTTTGTTTTTAAAAAATTTTAAATTTGATATTTAATTTTAATAATTTTTATTTTATATTTTTTCTTTCTCGTTATTTTAACTTCATTAACTTGACTTATCACCATCTCATGATAGACATAACAGTCATTATAATAAAAAAATAAAAAATAAAAATAAATTTTAAAAAATATTTTACTAATATAATGACAAGAATGAAATATAATTTTTTTCAGTAAATAAAAATGAAGAAAAAATTATTGAGAGTCAAATGTATAATTTTAAAATTTTCTAATAATAAAATTTATATTTAAATATTTCATTTAATAATTGTAATTTTTATTTCCTTAAATTCTTAATTCTTCATTAAAAAAATAACATAGTATTTGCAATTTTCTTTTATGGAGCAATAAAATTTTAAAATTCCGCCGTGCGATGCACTGCAAAAAAGGGTGAATGGAATCTGAAAACTCTGTTTGCAACAAAATCCAGGGTAGCCGCCGTGTGTCTCACAGCTTCAACAATCTATGGAATGAAAACAATTTCCTATTTATTCTTCCTCTAATTTTGTTTGTTATAAACTATAGTACTTGACCTTGTGATACACGAATAAATAGTATTTATAGATTTTATTATAAAATATTTTAAATATATAAACATTTTTAAATTTTTATTTATAATTAATTTTATTTTATTTTATTTTTTAATCTTAGATTGTAAAATATAATATTTTAAAATACAAGTAATTATTGTATTTTTTAGGTATATAGTTAATTATGTATCTAATAAATTATAATTTTTAAAATATAATAATGTGATAAGTAAAAATTAATCATGTATTAGATAAGATAGTGATTTAAATAAGGATTAAATATATTTTTGATTTTTTAAAAATACAGTCAACTTGAATTTAGTCTCTAAAAATACTTTCTGCACTTGATTTCTTGTATTTTGAAAATATCCTGTTTTGATTTTTTTTTTTTGTTAACAAAGTTAATCGTTGTCCTTAAAATGTATTTGATTCCTTATATTTTGAAAATATTATTTTTTAATTTATTTTTTTTAACAAAGTTAGTTGTTGTGGTTAAAATGTCCACAGGTTAATCCTATATCAGTTAATTAATTTCGTTAAGTAATTTAAAAAAAGTAAAAGATAAATAAAAATAGAACATGGAGAAAGTTAATTTCATTTGATGAATACGAAAAAGATGACGGTTGTGACGAAAGACCTTCTCGAAAATATGTCGTGCGTTTTTTTTTTCATAAATGCAAATCTTAAGAACAACAACAATGGACACACTTAACAAAAAATTAAAAAAATATTTTTAAAATATAAGAAATTAAATCCAAAGATTTTTTTTGAGTGACTAAATTCAACTTAGGTATATTTTTAAATTATATCACGATCCACATCGCTCATAATGATTATGATCATTAAAATTATGTATTTTAATATACAAAAATATTTTTTTAAAATATTTAATAATTATATTTCATACAATAAATTATACAACAATATAGGACAATCTTAATGAA
>JAMLFT010008823.1:0-13312 GCA_026544285.1 Pachyrhizus erosus | reverse complement strand
TGAAAAAAAAAACAAAAAAAGAATGTAATTTTTTTAATTAAAGAAAGTAATTTATCTTTAAACAAATAAAAATTGTGATATATTTTTATAAGGAATGCAATTTTATTTAATTAAATAACATGATGTATCTTTTAACAAATATGCATCTTATAGTCTAGGATGGGTAATATCAAATAAAACACAATCAAATGAACAAAATCCAAATTCCAAATATAGTAGTTAACATGGACAAAATACTTAAGATAAATCGGAGAAGACTGACTTAATTGCAAATGCATAAGCTATCTTACAGAGTCCTCAATCTATCATACTTAAATTTGTCCCATCGAGAAGAATTAATAAATATTATTACAATTATAAAAAATCAAGAAATAAACGAATTATAAAAAAAATTACAAAATAAATGATATCCAAATTTTATCAAAAAAGAGAAAAAATACAATTATTTTCACAATAAAATTTTTAAAAAGGTAATAGAATATTATCAAAAAAATAAAAATAAATACATAACCCTTAAATGTTACTGTTTTCACAAACAAATCTGAAATAAAAATACTTATCACAATATACATAATAAAAAATTTAAATTAAAAAAGTTAAAGATAATCTTACCCCCACATACTTTCCCCAAATAAATTTGTCGTTAATATTTAGCTTCAGCTTTATTGAAGCTAAATCTCTCTTTATTATTTGATGATGTTAATGATGGTGGTAAAATGATTACTTTAATAAATATTCTTTTTTATTAATATTCTTCTAATATTTTCTATTTTTTTCTCATTTTTTTTTCTTTAGAACATAATTAGTTATAGGATTTTTCTTCTTTTATAGTTAACATAAATACTTATTTTTATTATAAATTCATGAAAAAAATTTATAACACAAGTGAAACTAATAATTGACATTTGAAATCTTGAGTCTTCAAAAGAACAATAGATGTTTAGTTTATCTTTTGTGTAAATACATTTTTCTATTATGTTCTTATATTATTTTGAAAATATATACAAAAATATATTGTTAGATGAACTTTAATTTTTTATATTTATCCCTCAAGAGTAGAAGCTAAATATGATATTTAATCACTCAAGATGGAAGCTGTAAAAAAAAAATCACCCAAAACTAAATTCATATCATCAATGCTTAGTCACTAATGACAAAAGCAAACAATAATCAAATATGTTTAACCAAATAAAAAAAAAAGTAAGTCAAACTTCTCTGATATGAGCCAAAGTAATTATTAACAAAATCTAATTGGCGAAAATTGCAGAATAATTTGCAATTTGAAAAATGAACAAGTCCAAATATTTTAGAACGAGCAGTCCTCGAAGGAATATCCACCCTAATTTTGAATTAGATCCGTTATAATATTTGACAACAAATCTCCCATTGAATTTTCCATTCTAATACAGTTGGTCCCAAGATGGATCGACTAATTCCAAGAATTACATCAAATGCTACCAATAAAGCCACAAGCTCTGGTTATTATGCAGAACCACATTATCATTATGAATCCAAGAAAAGGAAGCAAATACAAAGGGAGTGAATGATCAGGCGTTGTGTATTATATGCAAGAATACCACATGATTCCAACACGAAGCGAAGCATAACCAAAAGGAATTCCAAGATTGTATAAATTGGCAAGCGTATCACCAAAAGCTTGGTTGAAGACTTAAATGGCGATAATTGGAAACTATATTCCTCCAATATTCCTCCAAGTACAACGGTAACGGTCAGGTAGAGTTTGGGCATCCCAATATTCCTCCAAGTACAATCTTGAAAATAGACATTCCCACAGCAATAAATAACTAGAAAACCAACCAATAAACCAAATAATAACGCAAAAATGTATCTCAACGAATCAAGATGTGATAAACTGGACGATAAAAAATTAAAATGAAACGATTTCAACAACCCTTTGCAAGAGATGGAAAAGCAAGTTAAATCCTAACGAAAAAGCTACGGGGTTACAAAAAATATCTCAGCTTTGGAGGTAATTTTTCTCGTAATTAATCAAAGCCAAACTTCTTAGATACACTGCAGACGTCATCTCAAGATTTATTTAATCAAGAGAATAACATAAATCTCCTTGGGTATTTTCGATAATATCCAATAATAAAATACATGACCATGTCTTCTTTTATTAAGTTCCATTTATTAAACTGTCATGAATAAATTAAGTTTTATGAAATATACTCAAACCGTTATATTTAATAAATTTATTGACTTATAAAATAATTATACTGAAACAAAGTAAGAATGATTTTTTAGTAATTAACAGTACAAAAACTTTTAAACCGAGAATTCATATCTATAAATCTAAAGATAATTTCACCAGACTCGGGGAACGCTTGTGTTAAAATATATAAATAAACGTTCCAAACAAACAGAGAAACAAGTAGAACTTAAAGATATACTAACGCTATAAAATTAATTACATTAGATGGATGCATTAAAGACAATAATAGCGAATAAAATATCTTATTGTACAACAAAATTTCCCAGAATGAATTGAAATGAAGAGATCCACCGAGATGCTTGCTCCAAAAAACTGACTCAGCTTTTGCTCGTATCTTGAAATGGTATTTACTTTTCACCCTGGTTTGCAACATTATAATCTAAACTTCTCCAGACTAAATATTCCAGAGAATTCAAGGCCCTAAAGCCCAACCCAGTATGAACGTCCATTGCTGTTGTGAATTGGGGACGACGAGGGAGAAGCAACGCACCACTCGTACCAAACCTGTTTCAGATTCCATTAAGAAATAAAAATTAACATTATTAAATAGAAATACAAATGACTGGGTGGAAAAATGAAAAATCTGAAACATCAGAAGTTGCAAGTGCAATAAAATTAACCTTTGTAGAACCACAACAGCGCCAGAAATGTACTTCAAGTGTAGAACCAGGATCCACACAAATGGGTGTCCTTAATGGGAAAAATATTGCAAACCTGCAGATGGGGAAGAAAATGGATGGTTTGAGAAATTGACTCGTATTCCCTAAATATTTAACATTTCAAAAGGGTCCAAGAAAAAAGACACTACTACTATTGCACCGTTTTCATTTTCTTAAGTGTTCATCAGCAGTGAAAAACGCATAAAACGTGTCAACTGTTACGCATCATCGTAATATAGAGTAAACACGTAGAATTAAATAAACAATCCTGAAATATCATGGACTAACACCATCTAATATTCATATAAAAGAATACTTTGATAACCATCTTGCAAAATAGTATATAAAAGCCATAATGGATTCTAATCCTCAAATAAATGTAGTGCTATCAACTTGTCCCAAGAAGTCATGGTATATTCTTGAAACAAAGTCGCCATTCAAATTAACAAATTATCACCTTAAAAAACAATGCCAGGTCAAACAACAATTATAAACCACACGACATCAAATAATCTAATAATAATAAATAATTTCCAAAGACATGCAACAGATCATATGTACAATAAATAAGAAATACAGGTTAAATTTACTTAATTGATGTGTTTAGCTTGTTTACTTTGGTCTTTTCTACGTGGTTTCTTAAAAGGATATATTATCCTTTGATATTTTACGTTCTTTTTTGGTACACCAATAAAATTACTTCTCATATCCCAAAATAGAACAAAACAAAGACATAAATCTCAATACCAACTGAACATGTTTGGAGTTGCTGTTGAAGGTTCAATTCCAAGATGCACATCCTTATAAAGAGTAGCATCAAAATAACCAGCAAATCCTATGATCAAGGAGAACACAAGGTTAATCTCAACAAAATAAAAATACTCAAAATTGGATTCTGAAAATTTGCCATAGAAACATATCACATACCGTGTACCATTGCTGACCCAGTGTCATTAGGTATCACAAAATTCAACTTTTTATAGCGCTGATTGCTTTCTTTATCAGAGTGCTTTGGATGAGTAAATGTAAAAACCTACACACATCAAAATAAAATGAGCAGAAAAGTATTAATATAAAATCAATGAGGCAGAAACAATATATAGTATAGCAGAATCTGAAACAAGGCAAGGGTTTCAAATGCAACAGAGATCAGATTGGTGGATAGATTGAAGAGAAAGACAAAAAAATTAACTGCATGCAAAGAAACTCACGGGTTGGGTTGGTGCAAGTCTGGCTACATTGTGTATTTTCACAACATAAGCAGTTTCAAAATGTACAAGGTCTTTATGAGCCTTAACCTGAAATACAACCACAAGCAAATAATATTAAGTATTGACTTTCTAAATGTAAAATTGACAAGGGAATTGGGAGGTACAAGATATATACATCATTATATAATTTTGAAGCTGTCACTGGTTGGATGAAACTTGTGTACCTGAAAGTTAGTAATAGACAAAGATTAATAAAATAGAATATTTAAACGAACATAAGAAAAAATAAGGTTGAAAATACATGAATTAATTAATCATTAATGGCCTCTTGAAACACTAATTTTTACCAAGAACATCCCCAATGCTCTTAATATAAGCAACCTATTTTATGCCACCACAACTTTAAACAATCCAATTAATTTTCTCTTCAACGGAAGTTCCTATTAATAAATTGTTTAATTCACAAACATATCCTCTCTTATATTTAATGTAAATTTTAAGCAACTCAAGCAATAGTTGCTTATATAAACAACCTAAAATCATATGACACATCAAAATAATTTTTTATTAATAAGCAACCTAGTTAAACAACTCTCATTGTAGATACTCTAAAAACACAAGTGAAACTCCATGACCACAATCAATATTTTATGTTCCTAAAGCCATCTTAAAAGTCCTTGAAGGCAAAAGTAATATTTGTTGAAAATTTATGAACCTCGACGAATTACGATAATTAGCACAAATGATTCTCAAAATTTACATTGAGCAGACATGCAAGAATTCATATGCAACTCTGAAGCATTTGTGTCGTACACAGTAGCCATTCATCTTCATCTAAAGGGACTTAACATGGGGTACAATAAAATTAAATAACCTTATAACCCTAAACAAAAATAACACAACCCCCTAACAAGAAAGATAAATCAGTAACAACGAATGCAATGGAAGCAATTTACATACGAAGATGGTATTGAAATTCCATCTTGCTTTAGAAACCTCTGGGCTCCATCAAGGCACTCAGGAGACAGTTCATTGTCACCAAAAGAACCTAGCAATTCACTAACCTAAATTCAAAGCAAGAATCAGACCCTGGAGTATAAACAATCATAAAAGTCAAACAATTAACTAGTGAGCATAGAAATATACCAATATGTCAGCCTTTTCAGGGGCGTTCCAATGACGCATGTCACTTGAGACTATGGTCACAGTATCCTCCCATCCTTCTAACTTGACTAATGCCTGTTCCGAAAATAAAGTGACATGTCTAAAACAAAGGAAAAATAATAGTAACATTCCAAAAATAGAAGCCTTGGTCCACTAATTAAGTAATATTTTCATGAAGATTGTCTAAAACAATCAGAAAAGGCAATTCAAGTATTTTCATAACAAATTTAAGAGCATGAACGGCACCCATCCTGAACAAGAGCCAAAAACAATGTTACATTTACCAAACATTAACACCAAAACAAATGTTTCTTACTGACTCAAGGCACTAGGTAATAAACCATTACACTTAGTAACTTAGCATGATATTTAAATCACATTTATGACATAAAAAGTTGCACAACAAAGAGATATGGCAAACATTCAAGTCTGTAACAAATATTTTTACCAAATCTAAAACTTAATAAAATTTAGGTCATGTATTTGAATTCAGCAAATACAGTACAATACAAACAACATTATATTGGCACATAAATTCAAGGAACCATCATAAATTTGGAAAGAACCAAACTTACATGGAGGGTAACGACTGCATTTGGATTCTTTTCAATGGCATAAACTTTGAGCTTCCGTCCAGTTTCTTCAGCAGCCTACATATGAATATGCAAAAAATGACTAAGGAATAGGATATACCAAAATCCACATTTCACAGAATGTGTATATTAAACAATTTGTCAAAAATTCATCAATGCAAGGCACAAAATCACACCTGTAATGATGCCCGCACAAGAGGACCACGTCCTGCCCCAACAACCATCAATACCTAGCCACAGGAGCAAAAACAAATAACCTTCAACTCAGATGGCGCATATCACACCCCAAAAAATTGAAATTAAAAAATAAGGACACATCGAAAAGAAAACATGAAAAACAAATCTTACAATGGTTTTAACAGATGCCTCTTCATCAGGAACCCTGTCCAGCAATGCTTTACTAACTGCTCTTTGGTACTGTCAAAAGGAAAGTAAACGGACAGATTACAAGTACACAAAGAAACCAAAAACACAAGTTATTCCCCAAGTCAAAGCCTTGAACTTCAGGTGACAAAAAAGACAGCAAGTGACCAAGGTCATTTTCTCAAATATATTTTTGACCAAACAAGCATTGCCAGAGCACAAACATCTTTCAAAAGGTATGCAAACCAAGTACAATAATGTTACATAAACCATGCATAATTCAAATGTTACATAAACCATGCATAATTCAAATGTCTTCTAGTATATATAACTTCATTTCCAGGAAGATTGAGAATCAAATTGTTCTTAAAGATCATATAAATAAAATACAGTCTAGATCACCCCAACTAATACAAAAACAAACATCTTTGGTTGAAGAATAGGATAGGCTAAATCATAATGCCTGTCACATCAACAGAAGTGCTATGCTATAACTAATCAACTTCAATCAGTACTCTAGGCGCTCAATTGTTCAAGAATTGCATGCCACGAACATAATGATTTACAACTATCAACTACAACAGTTTCATAAATTGAATTTAAGGGGACCCTGCCAAGGGGAACAGAAAAGAAATATATTCACAAAATGGATACATTAAGTTGAGAATATTGTGCATACATAGCCATACCTGAATGTATTTCACTGCATCTCTCTCAAAAGTCTCATAAGTCTGAGCCTCTAAATTATCCATCAGAGGCTGCAAAAGAATTGTAAAACTTTCAAAGTTACTTATCTGAAAGTGCAGACTGCAGAATCAGATTATAAACATAGAAGCCAGTAACCGCATAGAGAGAAGCAGAGAAAATAAGGCTTACTTGCAAGGGTGACTGTAAAAAGTCCCTGTAACCAAGCTGCCATAAGATGCTGAGAGGGTCAAGAGAAATATACTAGCATATAATGATATACCTATAAATTCAACAAATGTCAAGATAGATACCTCAAAACGTTCTTGCTCAGGAAGAGGATCCATTCTTTGGTATAGATATCCAACATAGTCCAGATACGGCCGCAAGGGATGTCTTTGTGAAACTGACATGCAAAAATATTGACTATAAACAGAAAACTTTGGCCAAAGGCAACAGATTTGAAGAAACAGTGGAACACCAAATCACAACTTTCACATTCCATACATGAAATACAAGCATAAGCAAACAGGCACACACACAGAATGGAAGAAGAGATCCCTGTATATATATATATATATATAGAGAGAGAGAGAGAGAGAGAAAAAAGAGATCAAGTTATTCCAAAAATAACTCAAAGAATTATTCCCCATTCTCACCATTAATTTTCTTCAAAACTAATGGTTATAATGAATAATTAATTTTAACCATTAGATATAAAAAAAATGGTGAGAATGAAGAGTAATTCTCTTAAAAGTTACTTTTGAAGTAACCTCCTTATATGTATGTGTGTGTATTATTACATAGGCAATAGTGATAGTTCTTGTAAATCAAGATAATAATCTACAAACCAAGACAAGGAACTTACCTGTACCAGAAGTATCATTTGTATCTACACTTGCTTTTAGATGAACTGAATTTCCAGATATAATGATCTACACAGATGTTTCAAATTATCACTCAGTACCCTTTCAAAGGAAAACAAAGACATGAACTTAAATTCCATTTCTTATGATCAATCAAGCAAAAATGCAGCAAGACAGTAGAAATCCTCACAAAAAATTGCCTTTATATTTACAATACAGAATTAAAAGAAATTAAATGGTTTTTACCTGAATAGAATGGTTAAAAAAACCAGTAATTAATCCCTGGTGACGCTTGGAGAGGCATGGACAGCCATGAGAATTAGTTAGAAAGCACTGGCAAAAATTCCAAACAAAGCCATGACTTTAGACAAGAACCAGCACCACCATAGTTGATATTTGAAAAATGTATTATAGACCAGAAGCTATCCTTACATCAGTATTTAATATAGCTGCTCTAACAGGCTCCCCAAACCAACGTCCTAGTGAATTTGGGGAAGGAAGAGTACTCCTGATGAAGTTTCCAAGAAAAATCAACAGGATTCAGGAACCCAAATAAATTGACACAATTATAAAGGACTAAAGTATAAACTACTCACATAATATCAAGGGAAACTGACAGTTGACTATGATGCTCACACAGAAGACGAAAGGAATTCCAAGTTTCCCACGAGTCAACCTAAAAATCAGGATCATGAAATTCTGAAAAAAAAAAAACTCACCGTCCAATTTTTTTGGTCTAGAATGAGCCTAAAACTTAATGACCCAACCACCCAGCCCTCAATAATTTGATCAACAGCAAATATAGCTTATAGAAAAGTATTGTGTCTAAACCCTAAACCCCAACCCTAAAAGTAAAAAAAAAAAAAAGACAAACACCATATAAATCTTGAGTATCCTGTCTTGTTGAACTTGAGAACCAAAAATTCAATATACAGCAGTTTGACTTTATAATAGTAATTGTTCTTTCATCAAGTTGTTTAACTCAATTTTCAATAAGAATAAAAGGAACTCTTTTAAATAGAAATCAAAATTCTTACACAAGTGCACAGGCTTCAAAATAGCATTCAAAAGATATATCACAGTCATCTTAAACAAAACTAACCAAGTAAAAAATAAAAAAGTTCCATTATGCCTGAACTAGTATTACATTATACTAAGCCACCACTTGCACTATTTGTACTTTAGTAGAACAAAACAAAATATTTTATAATAACATAAAATCAACCAAAAAATTGCATTTTACAGCAAAAACCATGTGTAAACCAAAGATCATAAACTTAATAGAAGAACTGATTTTAACGATTCTGTCAGAGCTACATGGGAGTTAAATTGTTTGTGTCCTAGGATCATAAACTTCCTTATTGCAAAACCAAAACAAATACTATCCAACCCAAGTAACCAACAAAATCAACAAAAGAATTTCATTTTACAGCCAAAACCATGTGTAAACCCAGCATTATAAATTTACTAGAAGAAATGAGTCAACAACTCTTTCAGAGCTTACATGTGAGTTAAATCATGTGTCCTAGGATCATAAACTAGTAAGCAACAAGTTAACTCAAATTCGACAACTAAGAAGTCGACATTTTAGTTAGAGAAAATAGGATAAGTGCATGCATGTGTAAAGTGATAGTGACACAACACAACCCAACTTAGCTCTATTATACAGTTTTAAAGACAAGACCTCCACAACATCACTGTACAAATTTACTCACCAAAGCAACAGACTTTGCATCCATAGAGTCATCATCAGGCTTTATCAATGGAACCCTAAGCCACAACTGCATAACAAAATTAAAGAAAGAATAAATATAAGATTGGAGAAAATGACATTCATGAAGGAAAGACAAATAAACCAGACATAAAACTTCAACATAGAGTGGCACCTGCATATTATTTGAACCCTGTAAGATCTGATTCACACATCTAGCATAATTAGCACAAGAAGCTCCCTTGGGGGCAGGAAGCAGGCAGGCCTGCCACATATTAAAAAACCACATACAACTCAGCCAACAAAGGATTTTTCCATGGGTAACATGTCAAAGTATGACACAATGTTGTGTTACACAGCTTACTAACAAATATAAGCATGAAATAACTTTATAAATAAAACCAGATAGAATGCTTTACCCATTAAATACAAAAGGTAACTAAAATGTAAAGATCACACCCATGATAATTTGCATTTAGAGTAGTCGGCATGTCAAGCATCCAAGGAAAGATTTGCATTTATTGAATATGTATTCACATCACTTATCATTTTTCAACAAGTTACACACGTGGTTTGATATTGCCAAAATTAACTATCTACATAATTTAAGTAACAGAAATATGGAATCTATTTATGGGAAGTAATAACATTAACCATAGGTAGAAAAACCAGTTCGCCATACATGTACATTTACATATCCAATATAAAAGTGCCTTTTTATCCCCTTTAAATACAGATATGGTTTGCATACCAGCCAACACAATTTGGCTCTCCAAGCCAGTACATCTTAGGTATGAAAATTCACCAAAGGCAGTGTTCTGGCAGTGTTTCAAGAAACTTCAGAAAATTCATGCAGCAACTCCCTGGTCCTATATGAATACTGAAATAGAAAAATATCCCTGGACCATGACTTGGAGTTGCAAACTATTCTGTTTCAGTGCCATGCAGCAAAGGTTTTTTATTGTATTGGTTTGGAATTTATTGGTAAATTTATCAAATTTTATTTCTGTGAAAAAGTTGCTGAAGTATTACATTACATAATATATATTATAAAATGCATTTTTTCTTTTGGATTTTTTCAATTAAAAAAATTGAGCTGGAATATTATTATTAGAATGTGATTTAATACACATAGTCACACACACACACAATCCTTCTCCCATACCCATATTCAAATTTGAAAAAATTGCCATACTCCATATCCATACTGGTACAGTGCAGGTACCATAACCATATCCATGCAACCTAGAGGAATAATAATAATATCATAGATAATCAATCAAATTTCTAAAAGCACAAAAAGAATGTTAACTTTTGCAAAAGAAAATAAACATTAAGCATTTCTGTAATTCAAAGAAAATAAGCAAAGTTTGAAACCCAACCAATTAACATTAGTAAAACTACTGATCTAAGGAACAAAGACCAATCAAAGCAACAAAATTTGAACTTAGAAGTTTCTTCAATTTGGTTATACGGTTATACCAAAGCAAACCTGTAAAGAAAGATGAGAAGCCCAAGCAATTTCTTGTTTAAGAGTGGTTTCAGAATCTATCCTGAGGGTTTCATCCTCCGAATCCAAATCTACCCATGAGCTAATTTTTCCTGAATAAAATGCAATGAGCTACATGAGAACTTTCACACAGTTGTAAATCCAACAAGACTATCAATAAAGAATAGAAAATACACTACCAAAAGATTTTAAAAACTGAAAGAACAAACAGAAAATTACTAGGCTCGGCAAATTTACCACTTATGATACACATCATTTAAAGAATAAATATATGCACTTATAAATGGAAATAATCTACAACAAAAATGAAAATGGACAAAGGTAAATTATTAGAATTCATCCATAATGAAATATGCAAAGTTCATAATATCAATTAAAAAATACAAATGTTAACAATAATAGGTAACTCATACCCACTACATGACTACTCCATTGGGATGGACTCAAGACCAAGTCTGACCCAGCAAATGGCAGAACACCAGACCCCAAACCATCCTTTTGTACTAAACTTGGCCGATAAGAAGGGTCCATCTGAATTTTAATATAAAATCATATAAGATAAACAGGCAGTAGGAAACTACATAAGCAAAAGGATCAGTTCTCAGCAAAATAAAGCGGCATTTCAATAACGTAGATGACAAAGTGTATAAGAAAATTTCGCCAGTAGCGAGATAGACTACATATGCCAGAGAAATCATATGAAAGAAATTGAGCTGTCCATTAAGAAGCAAGATCTTAAATTGCGGCCACAGTCGCAATTTATCACATTTCTTGATATTCCAAGAAATTGTGGGCAATGCAGCCACGATTGCAGTCACATAGCAATTGCAGACACTTAAAAACATTGAAATTGAGGCCAAAACCAAGGTTACAGGCCGTTTTTGAAAACCTTGTTAAGAAGATACAAAGTCCTAGCTAAGCCTCTTCAGCACAAGTCCAGGCAAAAGGTTTCAACAATGTAGTCCAAAAAGCCCTTAGAGTGAAACCACAGGGAAACAGCTTCACAAGTAAAGCATTAGACATTGTTACTTTAGGTAAGCTTACTGACCAGACATATATAACATGCAGCAGCAAGCAGCTATATGACTGGCTAATTGGCTACCGTAGGAGCAAACAGAACAGAACACACCTAACACCATGCACAAACAAAACCCTTACGTGTCTAATAAAAAAAGGATAAGAAATTTTATATTTAAGCGAAGCACGGTGAACAACTGAATATGAAAAAAAACATATTGAAGATATAGCAAAACCGATACCAAGGGAGATTTTAGCCCTCGCAAGATAAGACACGTGCTGTGAAATGTAGTTCAGTAGAGCCAGACAATGAAAGCCCAAAAGGCTCGCTAGTGGAGCAGCTTCACTGTAAAAGCCATTGGATCAATTTCGTTCTGGGTGAGCTTACTGACCAATCACACACAAAAGGAGCAACATTACAGTTGCAGTGTGAGTGGCTAATTGGCCACCATTAGTTACTTCATTAAAGTGCAATATACATTTAACTTCACTTATCATAATATGATATAAAATACTGAAGGGCACGAACCAGAGGAGCAACAACGAAATCGAAGCTTCCAGAATAGAGGTTGAAATGGAGGACGTGTGGCATGTCATCGTTGAACTCGGTCTCTACACCGCAGTAGCGAGACTCGCTCTTATCCCCGGCTCTTTCTCCCAGAGGCATTTTCGTTCTCTCTAACACCGATAACTGTGGTCCAGTTTGGGGTGATATGTATGGTGAGCTCAAGCGATTTCGAAGACGCTGTTTTCACAGAGTGGTGATAGAGGGTTTTGGAAGGGTTTTGTAGAAGAAGCTGCTAGGGTTTCGTTTCGGCGTACAATGGGTGGGTCGGCTTTTATGGAACTATCCGTTAACCCAAACAAAGCCCAAAACTGAACGAATTTTGAAAGTCGTATACCACCATGTGAATTAATTTTATGTTTCGGCTATTTCAGATTTAAATGATGCAACACATTTTTTATTGATTAAAAATAATAAAATTATGAGTATGATTCATTAATTAAATAATGTATGAGCTTCATATAATTTTGAGATTTTTAATAAATTTTAATTAAGAATAAAAAATTATGTTAAAAAATTGTGTATCTAATATTTTTCTTTAAGATTTTGTTGGAGAAAAAAAAACTCTTTTCACTTAAATATATTTTAAAAAGTTATAACAACAGTACATTTTTTTTATTTGCTTTCTGTACTTGTTAAAATAAAAATTTGGCCTTGAAATGTTAAAAAAAACTAGAATGTATACATGAATGATGTATGAATAATTTTAGAGTGTTTAAAATAATTTTTGAAT
>JAMLFT010008822.1:0-13313 GCA_026544285.1 Pachyrhizus erosus | reverse complement strand
CTCTTCCGATCTTGTTTTTATAGAGATAATTTAGATAAAAAATACAAATATAATAAATATTATATTAAAAAAATATAAATGTAATTTGCTTTAATAATTAATATATTTAAAATAGTTATATAATTTTTATAATTAAAAAATATTAATACCATTTATTTTTATATATAAAAATAAAAATATTAATTTTGTTAATATCTTTTATCTTAAAAAAAATTATGTTTTGCTGGACTCAATTTTTACTTAAAATTTAAGAGAATCATGTACAAACATGTTTAATAATTAAGTGTCTTTTTTTAGTAGAGATATATTTTAAAGTTTAGGGAAAAGTTATAAGGTTTTTTTAAAAATTTCAAATAAATAAATAAATCAAAATAAAAAAATATTGTGAATTTCCGTTTTGCCATTACACGGTTGATGCAATAAAAATAAAATAAGGGAATAGTTTGCAAAACTAAAAATGCAAGGGGTATTTAGGCAGAAAATAAAGAAAAATGATAATATATATATGTATGCTTAGGTATTTCCTGAGATCCGCATCTTTGTCTTGGTCAACACCAAAAATATCTCTTACTCTCTGCTCTGCTTAGGGTTCCAACCCAACACTTATCGTTCTCATGCAAGGTGATCCATCATTTCCCGATTCCTACAATTCCCATCTCCAATTATCGTGTTTCGTCTCTGTTATTTATTCAAAATTGTTACTTTCGCTTCTTTTCAACTTGTAGGGAAAACCAAGATCTGAGATCTGGAACCCAAATTCCAGGTTCTGATCCACTGTTACCCTCTGTTCTGTGAGATTCAAGCCAGCCAATCGGTTTTGAAGCTCTTTCTGTTCTACAAAGTAAGCTTATTGTTCTTCTTTTTTGCATGCCTATTTTTTTTTTCTTTTAATTAGATTTAGTCCCTTTGTATTTTTTTAATGGAGCTTAATTGTAATAATAGCTTTTATGTCAAATTTCTATAAGGTCAGATTGTATGTGCCTGATTTTATGTATATCTTTTTTATTTTTATTTAGATTTGGGTTTGGGGGTGCTGGTTGTGGTGGTGTGGAAATTGTGACAAGAGAAGTAATATAACTTTTGTTGTTTGTGTTGGTAATTTCTTTAGTGTTCCTTTTTCTATTGCAGCATCAAAATTTGATGTTTATTTTTTCTCAATGATATGTGATAGCAGTATTAGGTTATGGCATTTCCAGTAGATTAAAGGGGTGTTTTTATTTTTGAGTTGACTTGAATGAATTTCCTATGACAATTGTGCAATTATACATATCCATGCTAGCCCAGGATGACTTTGAAGTGTTTCTTAACTTGTGTTCAGGGAAAATGAGGCCTATTTTTTGTGGAAATTTTGAATATGATGCCCGGCAGTCGGAGCTGGAGCGGCTTTTTAGACGATATGGGAAGGTTGATAGGGTGGATATGAAGTCTGGTAAGATTTTTATTTTTATTTTTTTAAAGTTCTCTTTTGTATATTTCAATGTGGATGACTTAATAGTTTTCAATCTTTTTGTTTATTTTTGTTGTTGGGATTGGTGTTGGGGATCATCCTGGAATGGATATTTGAGGTTGAACTTGGTCTTTTAGGTGTTTATTACTTAAATGGTTTGTGGATGGTTCAACAAGCTTACAAGAGATTGATTTTTGAAAACTTAAAAGATGTGTTTTCTTAAAATTGAGCAGATCTATTGTTTTAAACAGGCGAGTCTATTGTGTGTGCAATAGGTTTTTTTTTCATGAGTTTTAGACCACATTGTGGCTTCGTGTGGTTCAATCCACTTGTTGAAGGGAAATTGAGATTGTTGTTACTTGCAAACTGTGGGCCGAATTAATAAGTATTGTATTGAATTCATTTATTTAAAATAAATTATATATTATCATCTATATATACTCCAGAGAAAATGAGGACGAGTTACTGGGTGTAGGATGAGAACTGTCATGTTAACATGATGTGGCTGTTTAAAATAACAAATTGGTTGATTTATAATTAAAACTTTTAACTTGCAAACTGGAAAAGTACCTCAATTGTCATCCTGAACATGAACATTAAGTTCTAGAGGGGAGTAAGAAATAACATTCGCAATTAGACCCTTAAGACATCCAGCAGCACGGGAGCAGCACCGGAGAATGTACCCGACATTTGACTTGACAACCTACCTGTGGTTCAGCAGCTACATAGTATCTTCCAAGACCGGTGATTCTGTTTCAGGAGTTGGACCTTGGTGTACAGCTTCTTGTTGAGCATTTGTGGGGATCAAGATATCTTTTAAGTAAAAATCATCTTTTTTGAAGCATCGACCCCCATACTCAACGTTTTCTTTGACGCAGGATTATCTTGGCATATCCATTTACTCCCAAGCTAATGGATGGGCTTTTCAGAAATCCATTTCCTGCCTGTGATGCACATCTTCTTCATTTAATGAAGAATTGTTCAATTTGATCTGCAATGGCACACCTGTTCCACGTATTCATCAGTCACATTTGCATTTCAATTTTTGTGCCTTTGCCCAGCCCACTTTTGGATATGTTTTGAGGTTGAAATATTGCCAACCTCACAGCAGAGGCAGCAGAATGGATGGAGAAGGCACTCACTTTCCATTGACCTTCCATGAGACCTACACTTTTGGGTTCTTGTTCTTGACACCAATTTGTTTACTAATCAAGGTCTGTTGCTAATTCTATTGGTCAAATTAGTTTATAGAAATAAGGAGGTTTACCAAAATTTTAATTTCCGAGTAGCAAGTGTTGAGATTTTTGTGCATGGCAGAAGGGTCAGTTGTCACATCAGACGTCAAGTGTTTGTTGATTGGACTAATTGACTGACATGTTGCCTCAGTTTTATGTTAAATTTAATTTAATAACAAAATGATAAAACTTTTCATGGTCCGTAGGATTTGCTTTTATCTATATGGAAGATGAGAGAGATGCTGAGGCTGCAATTCGTGCTCTTGATCGAGTCGAATTTGGTCGGAAGGGACGGAGACTTCGTGTGGAATGGACAAAGGTAACAACATCATTAGTCTTTTTCTGTTAGAATGCTGTTTTGATTCATTGTGTTTTCATCATCATTGCACATACTGTGCTACAGCATGAACGTGGTGTTAGAAGGCCTGGTGGTTCGAGAAGATCTTCAGCTAATGGGAGGCCATCAAAGACCTTGTTTGTAATTAATTTTGATACATACCATACCAGAACAAGGGACTTGGAGAGGCACTTTGAACCATATGGAAAGATAGTCAGTGTGAGGATCAGAAGGAATTTTGCTTTTGTTCAATATGAATCAGAGGATGATGCTAGCAGAGCACTGGAAGCTACAAATATGAGGTAATTAACGTATTTGGATATTTGTTTCAGACAGGTACAACCATTTTTATTTCAAGATTCTTCTGTGAAATCTGTCATTGGCCTCTACTTGTTGCATGACTGTTGTTAAGAGATTTGAATTTTTGGCTTGGTCTTTCTGTATGCCTGTGTCCTTTAGCCAGTTTGTTTTATGGCCAAATGATATTTTATCATGTTAATTTTAAGTTCTAGTCAGTTTTACCTTCCCAGTATTTTATGATTGGCTTATCACTGTTATGATAACACAACTTGTTTTTTCAACAGCAAGTTACTGGATCGAGTTATTTCGGTTGAATTTGCAGTTAAAGATGATGATGATAGGAGAAATGGATATAGCCCAGAGAGAGGCCGTGATCGTCAACGTGATAGAAGCCGTGATGGAAGGCGATCACCTAGTCCTTATCGTAGAGAAAGGGGCAGTCCTGATTACGGCCGTGGGCCCAGTCCATATCAGAGAGAGAGGGGCAGCCCTGACTATGGCCGTGACCGTAGCCGTAGCAGAAGCCCGCCTCGGAGAGAGCGAGCTAGCCCTGCATATGGGCGTAGAAGCCTTAGTCCATATAGAAGAGAAAGGGAGGGTTCTGATCCTGTTCGTGACTCCAGCCGCAGTCCTTATCACAAAGAGCGAGGGAGAACTGATCATGGCATTTCTCCTTCTCACAGTCCTGAAGGAAGAGGGAGGAAAAGCCCTCAAAATGGTCGCGGTTCTAGCCGTAGTCCTCGTGATACCGGGAAGACTAGCCCTGAAAACGGACATGGCTCCAGAAGTCCTGATGAAAAGGGAAATCCCAGCCCTTACAATGGTTATGGAGGGAGTCCAAATACTATGCCTGATCCCAGGGACAGTCCCAACTATGGTGGTCCTGAAAGTCCCATGCATGAAAGATATCGCAGGTTTGCAAACATCTATTTATTTCTTAGAGTTTGTTATTCTTGTTTATTTTCTTGAGCCTTCTGTAGTTTGATATCTTTATTGTTTTAATTGTGTTCATTTCTAATAATGCAGCCAGTCACCCCCTGCAGAAGAATGATTTCAGTCTTTGATGAAGAAGCTGGAAGGGCCAACTGATTGTAGTAGTGATAAATTTCATGGCTGGACTAAATTTCATTTCAGCAAATTATTTTAGTGATAAAGCTCTGAAACTTGCGTTGTTGTGACAGCTTCTTAGTCCTTTATTTGTTTAGTTAGTTTCATATTTCTTTGTCAGCTTAGTATTGTAGAATCTTTGTTTACAGTAAAAAAAATGGTACTATATATTTGATCAATATTGGCGAGCTTATAGATGTTATCAATGTCGCAAAAATCCTCGGGAGCCCTTGAATCGTTCCAACATAATTGACCGCCATTTCATTGTATGAAAGGTTGCTGAATTTGAGGTTTGGACAAACTCACTTGTCACCCTAAAACCCACTTACTCCGTGAAATGCCATTTGAGAAATAAGTGCAACAGCTACGTTTACATCAGGTTTAAGTTTGGCTGAATTTTATTAAACAAGCTGGATCAAGATTATTTTAGAAAAATTATTTAAACAAATCAAGAGGTCATCACGAAAGTCTTGAGTTTCGGAGTATTAATTTATTTTAAAGTTAAACCTGCTAGCCCTTATAAAAAGTTAGGTTTGTCAGTTTACTAACTGGTAAGCCGATATTTTAAGATCTGTGTATAAAAGAATACTTATTAGAAGTTAATTTTTTAAATGAATATATATTTGAGATTAGTTTCTAATTTTTAGCTGGAGATATATCTTAAAGTCCAGAACACTCCAAAAAATCTTAAACTATACTTTCAAGATACAATTCAAAAAAAATAATAAAATCTTAAACTAATCTTTGAAGATATAATATAAAAACGTTAGTCTGTGTCATAAAAGAAGTCCACATCGAGTAATTAGATTTGAAATGGATCAAGTCTTACAAAGGTTATATGCTTGTGGACCAACAAATTCAAAGCTTGGGTTTTACTGTTTTAACTGTGTCGCATTAAACTTTTGATGTCTTGGGGTTTTACATCCCTGAAATTTACATCCTAACATGTCAAGCGATTAAGAAGATAAGAAATGCACGTAGATAGAACGAGAATGAGGTGGCTTTTCTTTTTGGGTGTCAAAAAGTGTTTTTCTTTGGGGAGAAACGAGGTTTGAAAATAGACGAGTAAATTTTAATATTTCAAAAATCAAATTGGACTGGCAGATTAGACCGTGATCTGGTTATGTCTTTAGTTTCATTATTATTAGATTGATAAATCTCTAGTTATATCAATTTTAATCATTCAAAAATCAAATTGTCATTTTTTTAAATATTGATAAATTTTGACTATAAAACTATACAAATTTAATTGGAATTAAACTATAAAATATTAATTTTATGAATGGGTCATATCACTTTTAAATTACTTACAAATTTCTATATGATATTGAATTGTTAAAATCAATTTTTTCATCTCTCGTAATTATTTATATACAACTAACTACAATTCTGACAACGTTTTTTTTTTTTGTAAATGGAGAAATTATGATTATTTAAAATAATTATTTTATTATATTCCTAATCATGTACTAATTCCAAGAGTGTTTGAGAGTTTAGAGTATTGTTGGTTTTTGCTTACAAGGTGGATTTTTATATATATATATATATAATGAAGATAATAAGAATTGAATTTAAGTCTATGTATATGTTATGTAAAATTTTCATTACTTGGTCAACACTAGACCGATCCTAATAGATTCAGTATAATTTAATATTATTTTTTATGGATAATATAGACATTTCCACAAGAAACATTTCCGTGCCCAAATTAAAGTTTTGACATATAATGACGAAAAGAAAATTATTATTACATACTCAAAGGTTTGTCTATGCTACTACTCTTATAAGTATTGAATAGTGTGATAGAGTCTAATGCTACCTTAACCTATTGATATTATTGACTCAATTGCGTCGTATAATCATATTAGTATTTTTGTAATTATGTGTAGCCATGAACTGTCCCTTTAATAAGAGTATAGCAAGATCAAAAATAATTTTTGAAATAACAATGAGTATGAGTCACATCTTTTAGGACTCACCTTGGTTATAACCTTGATGGTCATGGCAACCAATGGCTAGATGAGGGATGAGGTTCTTTGTCCTAGGTCAGAGAAAAGTTCATATTGGATTCAAGTTCATAAAAACTAGCGTCTATCATGTCTCTAAGGTTGTAGAAATCTTGGTCCTTATCGAATATTGAGGACATTCATTCTAATTTGAAAAATGAAATCTCTTGTATAGATTTTTTATGCTATACCTTTACTTATTGAAAAATTTTTAAGGATTCAATTTTTAAGAATAAATTAATATTTTTTAAACTTTTGCATGGATAAATTATTGTCCTTATTTTGATTTATTTATTATTATTATTTAATTTTAATAATTTCTAATAAAAAAATTTGACAAATAGTTCTAGATAGCCTTGCTTTTTCACATATACGTCACATTTCGTTTTTTTTCCTTCTCCCATCATTTGTTATTAATAGAATAGTAATATTATTACTTTTAGATTTTCATGACAATTTAATTAGTTTAAACTTTATTCTTGATATTGTAAAATAGTAAAATACAATAATATTTGGTCTCTTCACTCCACCAATTTATCGAGGCTTTCTCACTTCCTTCTAACCAACTGAGCAAACAAATTTGCATTGCCTTGCGTTAGATCAAAATGTTTTCTGCTACATTATCAAAATACTTACAAAGTTACCACAAATGTAACAACTGAGACCTATATATATTCATTATTCATTAAATATACGGATTTAGAAACTAAAATTTGCATATTCACTGCTAGAAAATTAAAATTACATAGTGACAGAACAATATATATATATATATATGCAATTCTTAAAAAAATTGTTACTGAAATATTAATAAGGAAAAAATAACTTTCTATGATCAATAGTATTTCATTAATTTTTATTTCTAATAGTGATTGTTATCAGTTGTATCATCAAGATACTGACAGAGTTACCACAAAAATAACAATGAGCAACAAAGACCTATACTCATTTAAAAGGTAAAACTTGCATTTTTTTCGTCCAAACATTTAATAGTTAAGGTCAGGTTTATATATATAAATAAGAAAAGTCACGTCAAGTATGTATACAAACTAAACAAATAATTTAACGTGACATGTCAGATCATGGACAATCTTTATGATTTAAAGATTATTTAATATAATAAGAGTTTAACCGCAAATTTATCTAGTAAACAGTAATTGAAAACTGTGAGCAATTCAATTCAATGTACCATTCTTTTTTTAATATCAGATGAAATGACATGGTCGTGGATGAATTTGAAAGGTATCAAAGAAAAGTAAAAACTGATGAGGTTGGTCCCAATCTTGGATAGGACACAGGCGTAACGTAAGATAATAATATGTGTGAAGTAAAGGTAAAGGTGCTATCCACATCACACGCGTCGTCTTCCCTTTGCACCGTCCTTTGTCTCCTAACAACCAGTATCTACCTGCATTACTATTATCATTATCATTACCACTACCACCAGATCCTCCATTCATCAAATCTTTTTCGATTAGTTTAACTCACGAGAACTACTATTTCCATTTTAGATACTTACATTAATTACATAGATGCATGCATGAATATAATGTTTCAAACCGTACGCCCCTCCACAGAGAAGACGGAATTCGGTGGAAACAAAACATACTAGGATATGAAAATATAAATATTTAACGTCTGCATTTCAGTAATTAAAAGTATAAGTTTTATTTAGTTTAACTTATTTTAGAAAATAGTTTTTTTTTAGAAAAACTAATAAAGACAATTTATTTAATAAAATTATGATAAAAACAGTTTTTTGAAAAAACTTCCCATCACTCTTGCCAATATATAATAAAGGTAGGGTCAGATGACATTAGATTAGGCGCCAGCATAATAAAGTGATCTTTTTAATATTCTTTTTATAAGTAGACTTTATCAATGTTATCAAATTTAACTTTTAATCCCATGGCCTGATGAATTTAAGGTCTGGTTTAGCAACATCTGTTTAAAAAAAATCTTTTTCGTTCTTTTTTACAGTAAAAAAGACATGTAACAAGTAAACCTTGAGTCATGAGATTATAAAATAAGGTCAGATTAAGTTTAGAGTAGGCTAATCTCATCTGACTTATTGCCATCCTTATTTGATTCAAAATGTGATAGTAAGCATACCATGATGGAAGGAAGTATAGTTTAGAGTCTGATGAAAACCTTGTGAATTTAATGACAGTGATGGTTTGTTTGTCAGGGTACCCAAGTCAATAGGTTATTACTGATTTAGAGTTAGACTACTTAAATCAATAATAATTTAAATATATTTCTAATCTTATAATTTGACAGAAAGATTTTAAGTCTGGAATTAGTTGTTCGATCCGAATTTCATAACAATCAAAATTTTGAATCATGTGATAATATTTAGATAATTATGTATATAAATTTCTACATGATTTACACATTCATAGATATGCAATCATACAACAATTATTTACTTATCTTTTAAATAGTGTTCCATACATTTAAATTGGGTGTAGAATACTATTTTTTAATTATATAAAATTAATCTACTTTAAGTTAAATTTACATTTAATAATTAGACCAATAAAAATTATTCGTGATAAAAAATTGTTAAATGTTTCATTTGACACCTAATGTCATCTAATGTTGTATTGGTATAAAATCTCCCGAGTAAAGAATTTTTTTTTTAATGAATCCTCTAACCTTCGCAACATACGCTTTTATTTTTGAAGCATTAGTAGTATTTTCTGTTTTGGAACAATATAAATTTAGAAGAGAATTTCTTTCCGGTAACCGTATGGTACTTAAGCTGTTGAGTGTTGACTACTATTTCAACAACTGATCTGTTCTTATGTGAACTAAAATTGCATGCGGAGCTATAAAGTTGCTTTCTTTTTCCCGTTCAAATCTGTCACACAAAGTGGATTTAAATCTTAACTTCAAGCCAGACACGTTGTATATGAATCCCATCAAGACCAAAGCGGTGATATCGTAATCATAAGAAGTGTAGATATGGAAAAATATATATTTATAAGTGTTAATTTTTTTAATAAATTTTATTATTTTAATCAATTAATCATTTATATTTGGTCGAAGGATATTTAAATTCAACAAATATATAAAAATAATTTAATTGATATGTACAAAATATATATGGATTTAATTTATATTTATGAATAGTATAAAAAAATTATATTATTAACTAAATATTATATCTATAAAAATTTAAATTTTACTTTAATTATCTTAAAATTATACATATCATAAATTTTTATTGGTTGATAATATAAAAAACTTTATACTACAATGTATAAGAATTAAATTCTCTCTCTATATATTTATATTATTATCTGATAAAAAATTATTTTATATAATAAGCTTATGAAAAAAATATTATATACTAAAAGTATAAACTAATTTTATATTATTATCTAACCATAAAATATATAATAAATTTATTAATTTTTATAATAATTACTTTAAATATTATATCATTGATAATTTATAATTATATAATAATTAAAATATAAAATTATTTTATTATTAAATTCTAAATCTAAGGTTATTTACTTTTATCTGAATTAGTTTAGTTTTGTTCTAAGATTTTAAAGATAATTTTTAAGTAATTGATAGTATAAAAAGATATATTATTTGATTATATGAAGTGGCGGTGTTTTATCTTAAAAATTTTCTATGAAAGTGTTTATGATGTATATAACTTGAATTCAAAATGATATATATAGCATTTTACACTTAATTATTTTTCATCATTTGACTGACAAATTAAGCAGAAAGATTATTTGCTTCTCATCCGGCTTTTTCCTTTTTCTAAGAAGGGGATTGGGATTGGGATTTGGGTGGGCTCCAAATTGCCGTAATGTGCTGTTAGTGACGAACCGTGTCAGCTTAGGCCCACGAACGAAGCTTCCCGGTCCATTGTCTCCGGCTTTAGCCAGCTTTGTTTTTTCACTTTTTTTTTTTATATTTTTGGCAACTAATTCACAATGAGATCGTGATCAAAGGAAATACAGATATTATTATAACTAGGGGAAGGTCAGACACTCTCTTATAAACAGTTAAAAGGTAAAGTAAGCAAGTATAATGTGAAAACCAACACTTTCCTTTTTTTGCCTTTATTACTATAAATCTTTACTGCATGTTATATTTTTTTGTTTTAGATTACAATACAATACATTACTTTGTAAGTTTACAAATCATCTGATTAATGCAGTACTGACAAACCTATTAACTTAATTATATTAACAAGCTGCACTTGGATAGAATGATAACTCATGTTTTCCTTTTATGTATTATATTAGTTATTCCCCTTCTAATTATAAAGTTCAAAAAATTAGTCTTACTTCTGGGTAATCTTTGAACACGTCTTTGAAAAGATGTAAGTAACTTTGAGCGTGTTAAGGTTAAGATGCATAATTAGTTCACTAATCGGTTTAAAGGACCAAAATTAATGAAAATATTTTGAAAAATTAAAGATTCTAATCATGATGGTTAATAAAATAATAATAATCATTTTTTTTATTTTATAAAATGACAAAGATGTAAGAAAATAATTGAAAAATTTAATTTTAAATCTTTGTGATGCTGTTTAGATAAACATATTATTCTTATCTTTTAGATTTGGGATATTACTAATTTGACTTTAAGAATGGTACATAAGATGAATAAACTAACGGAGAGATTTTTCTTATGTTTATCTAAAAATATTATAATATTATAAATATAATAAAAGTTAATTAAGATATTCTCGTAAATACAAGTAAGAAATGTCATATCCCGTTAAATCTGTATCCTTTTACTGTATTATTTGTATATTCTGTAATTTTAGTTCAATGTGCGTGAAGGGATTTAATTTCCTAACAAAAGATTAAGAGAGATAAAGACGGAAAAGTTCTTATTATTTCTTTGCTTTTTAAAGTTTGAAATAGTGAATTAAAAGTCAAATAAGGTGTGAAGATACTAGTTACGTTCATTCATGTCTGAATATGTCAGATTAATTTCACCTCTTCTAAATCTGTAATATCAGCGTCACTGTTCCCTGACACAAATTTTTGTCATTCTTAGACTGACGTTTGAAAGAGCTATTACATTACTTATGCCATAAAATCATACTAAAAGAAGATTTTATTCGTCTAAAATGTTAGGTAATTTTAAGATAAATAAAGAACGGGATAATAATTGTTAATTAGAAAATTTTACATTTAAATTTCAATAATTTTATAGTTATTATATTTATGTTCCTATAGAGTTTAATTTTAAATGTAATGTCAGTATGAAAAATTTTATATCATCAACTAATTACATATGATCATAAATTTTAAATTAATTATTACAAAAATAATTTATTTTACCATATGTGACAATCAATTTATGATTCAATTTTATATAACAAATTCACATTTTAATTAAATTCATATAAATATTAGTATTTTTTTAATCATAATTTCAATTATTATTCGTACAAATATAGGATTGAGTATTATTATTATTATTTACAATGAAAATTAAATGAAATAAATTAATGTCTCTTTTTTTAATTAATAGTCAAAGATTATTCTTTTCAAATATAAAGATTATTAAATAGATTTTCTTTTTTAATGAAGTTTTTTAAATAAATATGACTAGAAATAAAACTCTAATTAATTTATTTAAGGTTCATTTAATTTTCAAACAAAGAGTAATTAATAAATAATGAAGCTAAAATAGTTTTAATTAAATATCAAGGTATTTTTTCATTTATTTAAAAAAAAATTATAAATTTGGTTTAGTTTTTTTAAAAAAAATACACTTCTTACTTTTATTAATGACTCTTCCTTAGTTACCACCACATTATACTTATATCAACACCACTACCAGTATAATTGTCATTATTACTGTTTATTACCATCATGACGACTACTATTATTATTGGCATTGTTATTTCTAACATAATTATTGATACTGACCACATCATCATTATCATTATCACAATAGATATTGTCAATGTCACTACAATCATCATAACTATTAATTGTCATCACCACCATTAGTATTAATACTATTATTGTTACCACCATCGTTAATCATTACTGATGTCATTATCACCATTGTTGTCATGATTCTCACCACTATCACCATCACCATTACACAAATACACTCTTATACTAATTTTAATAGGATAATATTTTTTTTAAGATTAATGTATTTTAAAGCCAAATTAACAAAAAGCTAAAATTAAATTTAAAAAACTAATTTTTGATTATTGTTTTTAAATATTGTAAAACTTAAAACTAAAAACCACTCAAAATAAGACAACGCATTTAAGGCTCATTTGAGGTGGTTACGAGTTTTCAATTTTTAATTTTTAAATTTAATTTTCAAAATAAACTTTTGACAAAAATGGAGCTGAAATAGTTTTTAATTTAACTTCGAAATAAGTTTACATTCATTTTCAAAATCAAGTAAAATCATTTAAAAATTTAAATTTTAGTTTTGAAAAACAAATTTTTACAACTTTTGACAATAATTCTTCTTATCGTCACCATTATTGATGTGGTAATCATCATTGTATTACAACTGTTATTAATACCACTATTCATTATCACTATTGTCATTACTATCATCACTATTATTATCTCATCGTTGTCACCATAACTCTTGCAACCACCAATACTTGTAGTCGTTGTCGCCGCCGCCACCATCCTACCATCATCACTATCGCTGCTACCACCATATTAATATTCTTCAATATTATTATTTATGAATGTATAATTTTTTTACTGAACAGAAATATCTTTATTATAATTGTTATTACGATTGTGTTATTTTTTTATTATTTATATAATTTTAATATATTTATTTTTATTAAAAATTTATATTTTTATTATTTTTATTATTCTTAACAAGTTTAATTATTTTTATTTTTAATT
>JAMLFT010008821.1:0-13317 GCA_026544285.1 Pachyrhizus erosus | reverse complement strand
AATTACATTTGGTGTGATTTCTGTCAAACTTATTTTTATCATTCTTTAATGTATTATTCAACCAATTAAATGCAGCCACATTTTTTTTGGATGAAACTCGTACTGTAATGTTTTGCACTATGCAACAATCCTCTTGCTTAAATAGATACAAATTCGCCTAACAAGAGTTTTTTCCTTACATGCAACGAATTGAGTCCAACTCGTTAGATGTTTAAGAAAATCAATTATTTACTAATGCTGTTAGACTTTATCAATTCTATCATAAATTTTGTTAAATTGATTTTGAAAAATTAATAATATATGTCTTGAATGAGCATTACCATATCTGGCATGTATCTCTTAAGAAAATGTAACTCTTGAAACCAGACAAAATCTTATAAAACTAATGTTTGCTAGGTGGATTTTATAAAACAAAGCTATCCCACCATGCAAGTGAACTGGGTCCAATTTAATTCTACGTGATCCATAGTGTATTCCTCTCCCAATGATCCCTCAAGTGCCACTACGAACTTAGCTGGCTCTGCAAGAACTTGTCTGCCTCCACTTTCACATTCATATCTGGTTCGAAAAGTTCCAACTCTTCATTATGCTTTCAAGGACCAACTTTGTTAAATTATGATTATAGCTTAATTTAATCATCATGAAGAATGGAATATTACATTCTGTTATCATATTTTTTAAGATTGGATCGGAATCGGATATTGTCAACCCACTGCCCTCACCCATGCAATTTGCTGACTAGGATTCTTAGAGCCACAAAATACCGATGAGGATTCCCTGTCGTCGGAGAGAACAAAAATTAATTTCAAACTTTAATTTTATTTTTCAATTTTTATAAAATTAATAAAATGTAAGAAGGAAAAAAAAATCAGCCATTAGATCATGATTGCTTGCTCAACTATGTGAAACCTGACTACAGTGAATCCAGTTTGGCTTCACCATGCCTTGAATAAGAAACTGCATCCAATGAGTAACCGTAACTTGGTTAAGCTGTTAGTAAAGGTATTATTCCGATATAATTTCGATTATTTGAATAAATTCTAGCTCTAACTGGTGAGAATAATATCATATTTTGTTTTGATTTTTTTATAAAACATTTAGTTATTTTAAATATTTTAAACATAAACATATTTTTTCATAAATAAAAGGTCTAAAAATAATAATTTTTATGTACATTGTATTTATATTTTTTTTAATTTAATGAAATATTTATATATATATATATATTAATTTAAAAACTAACAATGTCATATTTTTTAAGATAATACAAATATATATAATAAAAGACATCTTTATGGCCATTTTTCATTGTTTAAAAATAAATTAATGAGATGAGAGTTTGAAAACTAAAGATAAAAATTATAAAAATAAATTATATAAATTAAGAGGAAAGATTGACTCACATATAATCAATGACATGAACATAGGACGTGTATTAGTAAGTTAGATTTGATGGAATCAAACATTGGATTAACTTTGGTATGTCATTAGTTCATGTCACAGACTAATTTGAGAATCTCCTATTTTGAATTTAATCTATGTAAAAACCAACACATTTAAATGTTGGATAAGTATAAACAAACCAGTACATCATGTTACCACAAGTTATCACCTTAAGACATAATTGAATAAGTTGGCCTATCAATTATAAGTTAGGCTATTAGTTAAGTTATAAGTCTTTAGTAAGTTATTTGACCTATTTTTGTCTTTCTCTACTATGAATGATAATAAATGAATTAAAAAAAAAAGAGTGTGTGTAAACGTGTTGAGTGAGAAATATAAAATAATAAATGAAGAATTAATAATTTATGTGTATTTATGTGAAGATTGTTTAAAATGTATTTTTTTATTACCAGACATGTGTGCATTCAAGAGAAAAGGGATAATGTGTGGGGTGAATGAAAAAATATAAGACGTTTTATATAATGTATAAATGACCTCATAATCTTAAATAATAAAAAATATAAAGAAAGAGTAAGAGAATATATAATCATTAATTTTATATTTATACACTGTTGATTGATAATCTAATTGATGAGTTCTAATAAAAAAAGTATAAAAGTTTGAGTTAGTAAGACATGTGGGCAAACAAAAACTAAGGTTAAATGATAGATTATATTACTAATTGATTTTTATTCCTGTTGTTTAATATTTTTTTATTTTATATTAATTTAAAATAAATTTATACATATTTAATGCTTAAATATTTAGTTGTTTCTATAAATATATTATTGTTTTAGTCTATGTATTTTTTTATTTTTATAAATTATTATTTTTATTTAGCCTCTCTAAATATCATGATTATATAATATTATTAACATGAAACTTTGATTAACGTAACACTAATTATGTGATATCATTTTTGTATGTGATGATGTCATCTTTTATACATATTGTAATAACATCAATATGATGTCATTATGATGATATTTTTAACATTTTTATTGTAAATATTGATAATAGAAAAAAGATAAAATATTTAAAAAGATTAGAGATTTTTTTTAATAAAAACTAAAAATAAAAAAATTACTAAATTAAAAATCTATCATCATATTTAAGCTAAATAAATAAAACGATCAAATGGAACAAAGATCTTGTTATCTTTTCATTACATAACTTAATCCTATAAAAATTTTATATTTATATCTATTTCCATACATATTAAATAAAAAATTTATTAAAAAATAATGAATATTTACGAAAGGTTATATACATATAAAAATTTAACATAAAGAAAATTTTATTCATGAATCGAATATAAATGTACATGTCTTCGACAGTAGAATATTTTTCTTGTTTACTTTTAAGCTATTTAAAAAAATCGTTGTGAAATTTTAAAATGAAAAAAATGTAAAAGGAAATTAATTAATAAGGGAAAATAAGTAAAATAAAACAAAATAAAATTAAGAATAAGAAAAAAAAAACATAAAAGTACTAGGTAAAGAAATTAAAAATTGTCAATTAAAGAAAAAATAAATTAATTTAATAAGATAAGTCATAAAAAAATGTGACTGAGAATGCTAACAGGGTAGAAAAAACAGAGTTAAAAATTAAAAAGAGAGAAATAAATTTTTATTTTTATTTTTTACTTTTATCATCTGAAGAAAAGGGGAAAAAGGTAAGAAAGTAGGTGATAATTTTTATTCCTCTTATTTTCTTGGAAAAAATTAAAAAAAACATTTGTATATTATTATATTAAATAACTTTTTTTGATCTTTTTAATATAATAATAAATAGCTGAATGTGAGAATAAATTTATCATTTTATTAAACTTTGTTTGTCTTGTATTTTCTATCTGTCTAAGAAGAATCTCACATACTTATTTACATTTTACTTATTTTCTTGGGCCAAAAGAAAAAAAAGAAAGAAAATTGTTATTTGAGAACATTATTGTATGCCAGCTTTCACCTGAAGAAAGAAAGTCGGGTGTTGGCCATTAATATTAATGTCCGTCCTACTCTAATTCAAGAATGTGACAGCTATGTTTTAATTTAAAGGCCTATGATTCCAAAGAGGACCCTTTAGAAAACTCAGCAACAGCAAAGGGGCATATGAACTAAAGCCTACCCAGTGTCGGTGCTTGTCACCCATTTTGGAACATACTGCATTCTGCAAGGTCTCATCATCATCCATTTAACCTTCCACTCCCATCATATTCTTTAGGTTTAGGATCACAAACTATCTTCCTCACTAACTTCAAATTTTAAATATGAGTTTGGTAACAATTTTGTTTAGTAAGATATATCTCTTCATTGTAATTCATTTTAAAATATAAAGATCATCAAAATGTATTTTGTCTTTTTTTCAATAAATTCTTCTTTATTTGTATGCCTAATTAAATATTTATGATAATATATTTATAAAATTCAGTTATCTAACAATTATACTCAATCTTATTCATGGTTGAATTGTACTGTTACATACAGAGAATGATGTCTGAGTTAAACATGTATTAATGTTTACGTAATATTTTCCATGTACATAGGTAAGTTACTAATAATATGTATATATGATTTAATAGGTAATATTTGTTAAAAAAAAATTAACTTGACTGCATATTTTATTTTATTAAATTTATATTAAAAAGGATTGATAATCAAAACTGTGTACGTGCTGATTTTTCAAAATATTTCCTTTTGCAGTAAAATGTGACATCTTGTTTCATCAAGAAATTTACTTTTGTGTATTTGTTAGTTGTTTCTTTCTTTTTCATTTTTCTTGTTTTGTGTGATAAAAAAATGTCTTATAAAAGAAAAATGATAAAATAACATGAATTTTCCATATTTATTCAATTAACTATATTGTCCACGCACTATATATTTTACTTTATATTCTTTTTTTTTTAATTTCCAAGGTATTTTTTTTTTTTTAATTTTTAAAATGCGATACCTCGTGCGTTGTTCAATCTCTTTTAAAATTTTAATATTCTACTAGTATTTTATTATATTCAATATAAAAGATAAGTTTTATTTTATATAACTAAAATTTATAATAAATTATAACTTTTGAATATATATGAATTATATTTTTATTTTAATTTGTAACAAATAGATATTTTTAAACATATAAATCATATAATAGATTTATTTTTTAAAAAAATATTAAAATTTAATTTATAAAAAAAAATAGATTAAAAAAAAGAGATTAAAAAAATTCTAAAAATTTTTTTTTACGATTTCTAAAAATATTCTTGTGGAAGAAAAATTCCTTAAAATACTTTTATCAAAAGATTCAAGATAGTCATTTCAACTTATATAGAGGGGATTATTTCATTAAAAATTAACATAATTTTTTTATTTAGCAGTAATCTTCTTATCAAAAATATTTTTTTACTACTGAAGAATTTATTTTTGATAAATTTTCAAGGTAGTTTTATTATATGATATCATTGTCATTTGATTGATCTTTTTCCTATCAAAGCCTGAACTACTCCAAATTGGTGTTGCCTTTTTCTCCCTTGTTAACCAAAACAATCGTAATGTTTTTGTTCTGTTTTTGGTCCATTTCAATTTAGAATGGGCCTAAACCTTCTTCCATTTTCAGAAACAGTTAACAAGCTGCAACCTATATTAAGTGTAATGAACAATTGCCTCAGATAACAGTGTGAATTAAATACACCAACCTAAAACATAAGGAAGGTCTGTAAACATTGCCAAGATGGGCCCAGTGTCTCAGTCCATTCCCTTGGCACCAAATAGATTCCTAAACTAATCATAGACCAATAAAATAAAAAATTTAAATATGTTCTTAATATTTTTAATTTGATTTACTTTATAAAAAAAAGTTGTTTTAATCCCTTTGTTCAAAAGACTTCTATTTAAATACTGTCAAAATAAATATTTTAAACAAAAACACACAAACACATTAGAAATAAAATGTTTGATTATTATTCAAGTGTACCATATTTATTCTCAAACCATATGATATAGAATCTGCCACACTGCTACTATGCTTTCAGGCATCACAAACGTTGTAACGATGTGTCAAATAATCAAATAATCACCTTATTGAAGTCAGAAGTCACCAAACTTAATTAAATGAACTTTTGGAAAGCCCTTACTAACTTTCGTATCTTAGAGCCCAATGGATTTCTTTTCCAATTTTACGTTAATATAATTTCACTTAATTTTTAAGAAATTATATTAGCATGTTGTTGGGTCAGGCTATTGTCTTTTTTCGTCGATGGACCAAAACAATAATAAAAATAATTGTAAAGTCCAACACATTAAGACTTAAGAGACTAATAATAAGTAAACAAATGGTACACACGTGTCTTTTAAGTGGTCTTGGATTTACAAGTTTGAAAATGTGATTAAAACAAAAGACTATGTGAAAAGTGACTAATTAATTTTCTTACAGAGATTAATCATCAGTAAATTAAATAAAAATATGTATTAAAAAATTAAAAAATTAACTAATTTTAATTTATTTGATTATATTAATAAAATATAAAATTATGATTTATAACATATATAATTAAATAAATAAAAAAGACGAGTATGAATTTATGCTTGCCCCATTTAAATTTGCCTTTATCGACGGAGAAATTCAAGGGTTTCTTTACTTCTGTTTTCACTTTATAAATTTTTAATTTATAAAATTTCCATCTTCTTCCAATCTATTTCTTGTTTTTAAAGATTTGTGCAAGAAATCATGAAAATACATATACTAGAAAAGAGGAAATAGATTGAAAATAAAATAAAAATTTTATAAATTAAAAATAAAAATAGAAAATAAAAAGTAAATGGATCCCAACTTACTTATTTTTTTTTAGTTTTAAAATAATATTTTGGAAAAAGAACAAGTTGATTTTCTGAGAAAGACCAATGATATCTTTATTGATTAATACATAAAAAACGTTAACATGTTTTTTTAACATAATCTTTTAAATACTTTTTTTTATTAATTAAAATATATCAGAAATCATGAAGTTATATTGAAATGTATAAGGATGACAAATATATATATATATATATATAAACAGAGGATCTGTGACCATAATTTGTTAAGAGAAATTTTTTTAAAAAAATCCTTTTAAAATGAAATGCTCTTTGAAACCAAATTTGAATCCAAAATCGATTACAGTTGAGAAAGTATTAGTATCTTACTACGTCCATTATAAAGATGATCATTTCAAATTAAATGTATAAAGTTTTTATAATTTTTAAATTATTTATTTTACCCTAAGAGAAAACAATAATTTTTGAATATTTTATTTATTGTTATCAATATCATTATTTTTTACATAAACATTTTATTATTAAAAAATTTATTGTTATGAAAAAGAAAGTTAATATTGTATTTTTATTTTTTATTTTTTATTATTTTTATCATTTTAGTTTGACAGGAATAACTTTCTGTTTGTATATATATCCAGGTACAATAAAAAATCAAAGTCATGTAGTTGTTTTATAAAAAATATTTTGTATGTTGATACATTTATAATTTTTTTTTTTATTTTTATTAAATTTAAAATTTTTGAATTGTTACAACTCATACGTTCTAAAAATACATTGACAGAACTGTTACACCTAAGTCAACTCATTTTTATTCTTCTTGTTTTCTATTTTCTGTATTGTTTTGTTTTTTTTAATATATTCAAACAAAAATTTCTTTTATTTGTTTGCATTTCTATTTTATTTGCCCAAAGAAAATTGGGTGTTCATATTTGTCTCTTTTTAATTAAGTTTTATTAGATAATATGATTAATTGATGTCTTTATATTATCGTGATAAAAAATATATAAAGATGTGAACTCCAATTTTATTTAAAAATTAAAACAAAATACAATAGATATAAAGAGTCAAACTTTAGTGTAGGTGATAGACATGTATTAGACTTTGATGCAAGTGTCATTTGAATCCTTTTGAGTTGATTATTTTTGTTTATTTATTTTAATATTTTTGAGTTGTCATAACTCGTGCATCCTAAAAACAAGCTAACAAAGTTGTCACACTTGCGTTAATCCTTTGAAGTCACTTAATTTTGTTTAGAAAGTTTGTCTTAGAGAAAAAAATTAAAACATTAAGTTGTCACAATTTATGTCCTAAATCATTGGGATTAAGAGGATGTCATATCTAATTAGCTCATTCTATAGAGAGACTTTAATAAATTAAAAAAAATCTAAGATATGACACATATTCTTGAATTTGACAAGACACAAAAACACTAAGTATAGAGACCCAAAATCATGAAAGCGACGATCATGAGAACACAAAATGTAGTGGGCAAGAGGACCTAAAATGATGTTGCAGGCACAAGGACTCGAGATTATACTATAGGTGTGAGTACCTGATATACAATGGACGTGAGAACCTAAGATGATATGAACACCTAATATGCAATAAGTGTGAGTACCCGATATACCATGGATGCAAGTACTTAATATGCAGTAGACATGAATACTCGATACGTTGTAAGTAGTATTGTCAAAGCGGGTCAATCCAAGCCACTTTCTAGTGAGCCAAAAAAAATCAACCCAATTTGACCCACCATGAATTTGTGGGTTGTGTGGGTTGGCCCACTTTCAAGGAGCAGAATGGTGGCAGTGAAGCTTCTAAAGGAGCGACACAATGCATATTGTTGGCAAAGAAGAACCAAGTCTCGCAAGTCGCAAAGCAGAGTGGCCTAGGTTGCAAGGAGTAGTGTCATGCATATCGTCATCAAGAGACAAGTCTTGCAAGTCACATAGTGGAGCAAAACGACCACCTAGGTTGCGGAGTGGCAACCTACAATGTGGAGCGGAAACTTAAGGTGTGGAGTGGTGACCTAGGGTATGGTTTCAAACAGGAAGACGCACGTGAAGAGACAGAGAGACACACAACAACTTTGGTTTCTAATTTTTTCAAAGTGGAGCAAAGCGGGTTACATTGGAGTACAAGCCATAATCTGTATGTGACAACCTGTGGGTTAACCCAGCTCACCACGAGTTTTTCTCAAGTGGGTTTGGTTGAAAGTAGGTCGAGTTAAAAAATACTAATTTTTTTTATTCCAACCAGCCTGAACCTATGGTGGGTCAGGTTGATTCATAGGTTGTAACCCATTTTAATGGTACTGGTTGTAAGTTTAAATACCTGATATGTAATGAGTGTGAAAATTCAATATGTGGTAGCTGTGAATACCCAATATGCAATAAGTGTGAATACTCAATATATTGTGGGTGCAGATACTTTATATGTTATGGATGCAAATGCCTCATATGTAGTGAGTGTAGATACTCAATATGTAATGGGCATGGGGACCTGGTATGTGACAAACGCGAGTACCTGACATGTAGTAAGCTTAGGGAGCTAAGGTGTAGTGAGTGTGGATACTCAATATATGATGAGTGTGGATACCTAATATTTAGCAGGCATAAAGACTTGATATATTGTGGGTGTGCAAACCCAATATGTTGTGGGCACAAGAATTCAATATGCAAAGGGTGTGGATTCCTGATTTGTGGTGGGCACAAGGCCTCGATATGCGTCAAGTATGGCGACTCAATATGTGGTAGGCGCAGGACCTAATATGCAATAGGTGTAGATACTCAATATGTGATGGGTGTGGATACTTAATATGTAGTGGACATGAAGACTCAATATGTTGTAGATGCGAGGACCTAATATGTTGTAAGCATAAAGACTCAAAATACTATGGGTGTGAGGACTCAACATGCAGTGAGTGTAGATATCCGATATGTGGTAGGCACAAGGACCTAATATGTGGTGGGTGTTGATACCTAATATGTGATGAGTGTGGATGCCATACAGGTGATGGATGTGAAGACCTAATGTGCAATGCATATATTAATAAAAGCCAAAAAAAATCGACAATGAGTGTTTGGATTGGCAAATAGAACGTAAGGGTCTTATGAGAAATTAGATAGATGATGCAAAATTATGGTGAATGATATACAATACACTGTTGATGCATGACATGCAATGCAAAATAGTTTTAATGATTTCACAAAGAATGTTTTTTTTTCCTTTTTTGTCATTTTTTTGCCTTTTGGTATTTATGGTTTCACATGCTTAAAGAATGAACTAAAAATTTATTTTCTCTAAGTCTTTGCATATTTTGCTTCTATTTATTGAGACAAACAAAAAGATTTTTAAAACATACAATTGCAACCAATAGGTCATCACTTTGTCAATGTTTATCACCTGAGGTTTCATCACACTCCCATGATTCTTGAAGCTTTCAAAATGATTGTGATGTTTTGCATGTTCCATATTCTAGTATATTTCATAACAAAATTGTATTTTTAACTAAAATATGGAGACAAGAAAGACAAAGGCAACATAACAAGAATGAAGACCTTGTGGAAAATGATGATAAATTAAGAGATTTGGAATAAAATTTTTAGCTTTATATACTTTCAACTTTTAGAGACTATATGGTTAAATTTTAGGAACGGTAATTGTCTTGGTGTTTAAAGTTATGAAATAAGAAATTAGGCAAATCCATGTGAACATTGGAAAGATGAAATAATGGAATTTTTTACATGCTTACTCAATATAGAGTGACAAATTTAATGAAGGATTAGACAATTTTCCTTATTTGGAAATTTTGACATCGTGATAATAAAATACAAATGTGAACTTTGCTCCAATTTGGATAAACATTAAAGAATGGAATGACATGTGAAGTATTTGCTTGGTTATGATCCATACATTCTCATTTGAATGTTCTTATTAAGTAATGATCATTACACCCTTTAATAAATGTTGAATGAAAAAAATGTCCTAATTTTGATTTTTTGCTTCCTAATTTTTTAAAGAAACCTTGGGAAAGCAAACCTTAAGAGCATTAATTTTTCTTTGTATTTTTTGTTCCTCTTCCTTTCTTTCTCTTTCCTTATATTTTAAAGAAAATGTAATGACAACCGTATTGGAGTTAAGTTATTTTATCTAGAGATTAAAGTTTGAAAAAATAAGAATGTAATACTATTATATTTATTCCGTGAAAGAAATCTTTATGACAAACTTGTGAGCATATATATATAAAAATGAAAGATGCAAGACTTGGCAAATTAAATAACATTAATAAATTAATAGATTGTGTATCAATATTTATAATAGAAACTAAAAAGAATAAAAAGTAATAAAGGGATCACTTTACATCCATGAAAATCCATACCTAATGAAGTATCATGAAATAAAAAAAAGGATAGAACCCTACCATGCACAAAACACGTGCTAAAGACGAAATTAAACTCGTTATAGAGTTTCACGTCCAAATACTTGCGAAAAGTGTTGAGATTCCTCTAACTGTGTGTGTGACAAAATGAGGGCCAAATATGGTGATGTTGTTATAACTTTTAAAGTGAGGAGAAGGAGAAGTGAGATAGTTATAATGTGTGGTTGTAAGTTGTGTGATTAAAAAGGATAAGAAAGTGATAACAGGTGAGGCATTTCAGAAAAATCAGAGGAAATTTCATAGGGGGTCCAAAGGTATAAAATGTCATGAGGGTTCTTTTTACTGAGAAAGAAGCTGATGGTATATGTTTAAAGCTTGAATTTGTGTATGTTGGGCTACTATTAGCATGGGAGACAAGTGTTATAATTGTTGTGATTGAAAGAAAAAGCTAGTATGCGTGTGTAGTGTATTGTGGTGTAACATTTATATGAATATGAGATAAGAGATAAATGAGAGTGAGATGTTAATTTTGGATCATAGTCCTCCCTCACATGTTTTGCTTCATTGTATTTATGAAGACTTCCGAGTAATTTTTTTATTTGATTTGTTTCACATTAATTCAAAATTGAAGTGGCAATCGGTTGTAACTTGTAATGTTGTGGGTGACTCAACAAAAGCCAATAAGCAACATTACAGGTAAAAGGGTCAGATTAGGCAATAAGTTGGAAAGTAGGTAGTATCAAAATATTTGGAAAAAAAATATTTTTATTTTTTTGTTTTATCCTTTGTCTTGTTTTGTTTTGTTTTTTTTAATATGTTCAAGCAAAAAAAAATTCTCTCTCTTTTTTTTACATTTTTATTTTGTTTTGCCGGATAAAATTAAGTGTTCACACTTATTTAATAATTTTTTATTTTTAATATATTTCAATAAAAAATAAAAATTATTAGAAATTAATAAATTAAATAATATGATTTTAACATTTCTCATAATTATATAGTTTTTAGACTAGGTTAGATTTGGAAATATTCTTAGCTTGGTCGATTTGTCACATGCTAAACAAAAATTAAATCCTGAAAGTAATGATTTGTTTTTAATTTTTTATTTGATTGAATAAGAGAAAATAAAGCAAAAATTAAAATTTTAAAATTTAAATTAAATATAAAGATGAAAGAAAGAAAATTTAATTTTCTTCTTAAAGTCAATTTTTTTTACTTTGTTTTCTCAACTAAACAAATAAAAATTCATCATTATTTATATATTGTTTTTTTTTTGTCTTTTTTGATCCTAACCAAATATAATGTAAGGATGATATCTTGGTCAACTTTCCGTTTCATACCTTTCGTTTCTCCTTTCTAGTTTTGACCATCAAAATGCACTTTTTTTTTTCTTTTTTATTAGTAATACTATTCGGTAGCTTTCGTTTTCTCTGAAATCTAAACCATTTGGTTCTACCGAGAGATTTACTCTTTTTCTCTGATTATTTGGTAGTTTTGATAGATAAAGTAAAAAATGGCGAATTCCACCACTTTTTATATCTTTATTCTTATTTTTCTGTTACCAAATAAGAAGAATTTTTCATTTTTCATTCCTTACCTATTTGTTTTCATCCTATTTTTTTTTATTATCTAATATCTATGTCTTCCTAACGAAGCAATTTTATCATACATAACAAATCAAATTTAATATAACTTACCATTGTAAGCTTTCATGAAAAATGGAATCATATTTATGATATGAAATTGTAAGTTCAAACAACTTTATCCTCGTAAAAATTAGGAAATGACATTGTGAGAGGTGAGGCCAATAATAATTTAATATATTATCATATCATATTTTTAATTTTTATACTATTTTTCAAATTCACGCATATGTAAAACTTTAATTAATTTTTTCGTTACTTATTATTTATTTTCACTCCTAAAAAATAACTTACTTATTAAAAGAGTCTATTATCAATTACTTCAATGATTCCTTTATGTCAGAAAATTAGTATACTCTTTTTACTTTAATGATCAATTACTTCAAAGAATACATTTAGTATGTGTGTGTATTTCTACTAAAAACAAGTTGAGACAGAGAGAAAAGTGTTTTTTTCATTTTAAAACGATTGATATTTAATATTTTTTATATAGATTAAGAAAATTAATATTTTAAAAAATAATATTTATTATAAGATCATTTTATAAAAATATTATTATTATTATTTTTAATTTCAATAAATATATTATTAAAAAATTTAAAATAAAAATATTTATTAAAAGATAAAATTATAATAAACACTTTAATATATCATTAAAAAGTGAGAACATTAGTTATTTTAGATTATTTTTAAAAATTAAAATTATAATAATTTTGAAACATAAGAAATAAAATATTTAGGTGAATGTCACTTCTTTTGTTAGTGCGAGTTGCTTTAAATAGAAAATGACAGAACTTGAAATTTGTATGGCTGGTTGACTAGCCTTCACATGTGATCTTGAAGTTTTGTTTCTAATGTAAATCAATTACTTTTTTTCGTTTCAAAATGATTATTTCTTTTTACATGGATTAAAAAAATAACTATTTGAAAAACATAACATTTATTAAAAGATATTTTTTACTAAAATAATTTTATTTTATTTTTTAATTTTAATAAATTTATTATAAAATCTTTCAGACAATAATATTTATTAAAAAAAATAAATTAAAATAAATAT
>JAMLFT010008820.1:0-13319 GCA_026544285.1 Pachyrhizus erosus | reverse complement strand
TTCCGATCTAAATTAATTTTTTTTTAAAAAGATATTTTATTTTATATAATAATAATAAAAAAATAATTAAAACTTGAAAAAGATATAAATGTTAAAAAACTTATCTTATTCTCATAAATATTTGTTAAAATCATTATGTAAAATGGAAGAAAAAGAGACAGAAAAAGTGAGTTAGTTAATCGAAAGAATGAAACAAAGAAAAAGTTTCACTATTTACCTTAAGTATTCACATTTTTAATATAGAAATAGATTATAACTATTATTATAACTTTAACATAATCTACTAAATTTGTTGGGCTTGGCTCTTTGGGCTTGGAATTTACAAAATTTAGGTTAGACTATCAAGTGGGTCGACTGAATTCTAATTCATATTTGAAAAATCAAGATGCAAAATTTATTTTGTTATACAAAATTAAAATTAAAAAGTAATATTTTAATAAAAATAAGGAAAGTTTATTTGACCCAAGGCCTGCTTAAGGCTAGGCAGAATTAATAAATTTTGAGCCCATAATTAAGTTGACTCAACTTAACCCAATATTTTAGTACTCCGCAATTGGCTGCCTATAGACTAACCATCTTCAACTTTCAAATGACCTAGACAAAGAAGGGGTTGGATCAATTGTCTCATTCATTTTTCGGTGCAAATGGAACATAGGCCCAAAAGAGAACGTGCCCCCTCCCAAAAAATACCCTGAAGATGGATCTAGAGCATGCTAATTGTTAATCAAATGTATATCATGAAGAGATGGAGGATCCTTCCAAATGGCTCAAACTTTTAATTAAGATGGTAACCATAACAATAAATGAAGCTAACAGCAGTCACATGATATATATGACAGTTGCTGTTAGTTGAACTACTTCATATTAACCTACGTTGTTCAGTTTTTATTCACGCCAAGTAAAATCGCATTGTTTACAACTTTAATTATTATACGTGGCATCCTTTATGAACATCAACATGGCATTTTTTTTTTGTGTGTGGTTATCTTTGAAGAAAACAAAGACTATCTAGCTAGCAAGTTTATGAATATTCTAACTCGATAAATAATAGTCTAAGACGCAAGTTTTGTGTCACGACTAGCTATATATAGAGAATTTAAACGTCAGAAGTTGGAGTAGTGAAAGATGGACAGAGACTTTTCCGTCAATGGTGAGGATTCGGTAGAAAGCAATTTCACGTTTGGGTCAAGGGCATTGCATTTGTTTGGTATGATCCTTATATCCCTCTCAATAATATCAATTGCCATACTTTCATGCGGTGAACATGATGGCTCCAACAGGTCTGGGAGAAGAGGTGGAGCTGAAAATAATGGAGGTGATTGTTGTGGTGGAGATTGAGTATATCAAATATTACGGTTCCGTCCCTCACTATGTATGTGCTTTAGCTAATTATTCAAGCTACAAATATGGCTAGGTTACCATTTTATGTAAAAAAGAAAAAAATGGTTACCATTTAAGGGTTGCGGAATAAATTTCCAATATATTTATTCATTTTTCGTTACTTGAGTTGTATGACTCGATGGCAAAGGAAATCATGGAGCTACTTTTTTGTATATTAAAGAAAGGATTGTTGTTAATATTTTTCTTTTATTAATATTTTTTTTTTTAGAGTTTATATATGAAACACTTTTGAGATAAAGTATTTACTGATTTTATAAACAATTAATTTGTATTGAAGAATTTATTAAGTTATTTTTACTAAAAACTCTTTATTAAATTATATTTTTTTATTTATAAAATTTAAATTCGAAATTTTATTTAAAGAGTTATGTATCGCTTGTCTCAGTGACATCTTAACGAAACACTTTAATTGAGTTTGACCTTTTTTTTTTTTTATATATATATACAACAAAAGTTTTGGATGAGAGAAAACGTGCCTAACTACTATTGATTTTAGTTTACATATGTTGTTTATTAACGAACAGTTTTTTATTCAATCCCGCGTTATATTAAGAGCAACTGACTCTTTTTTTTTTGTTACATAGTGTAGCTAAGTATGTACATTAATAGAATAATTCTATACTGTCTTACTCCATCCTACAAATTAAATCTTCTTAATTACAAAATAAAATAATTTTTTTAATATTTTCAAGATATTAAATACATTTAAGTTTTCGTTTAGTACTTTTTCAATTAGCATTACAAGAAAAAAATATATTTTTTCCTCATTAATTCCAGGGTCACAAATTGTAGTGCCAGTCATTTTAAAATTCACATATAAATTGTACCGTCACTAATTTTCTTTTTTCTTGTATGGAAAATTTTATTATTACTATTTAGAAATAATAATCACTAAATTGGTTACTATTATGTGATTTAAGACAAATACATAATTTAAAATATATTTAATTTTCCTTTTTTATCACACACACACACACACAACACTTTTACAGCACACAAGCATTTTTACTAAACATACTGTTCTACCATGCACGCCACGAATCACACAGAGTCTTTTAGAAATTGGACTATTATAATCTTTCTCCAATTTTAATAATTTCGTCCCGGGAATTTCTTCCTTAGAGGTAAAGACAAGGGTATTGTTTTTGAATATCCTCTTTGGGCTCCCATGCAACATTATGCTTAATAGCTTCTCATTAGCTTCATCCCAGCTTACTTTAACTAGAGGTATCTCTCTTCTTCGCAAGCCTAATATGTAAGGTTTTTTGTTGATTGAACGATATTAGGTTCAATGACATTTCAAGGATTTGAAACACGTTTTCGGAATTGAGAAATATGAAAAACATTATGAAGATTGGAAAGAAAGGAAGGTAAAACAATTGGATAAGCTATAGGCTGAACTTGAAAGTTTGATAAGGACTAACATATCTTGGACTAAGTTTTCTATATTTCATAGTCCAAGTGATGCCTTCAAGAAATTTGCTTATTTATGAATTGAAGATTGTAGCTTACAAGAATAGCAGGTTATTTTATTATTTTTAGGCTTATGATACTGATGTAATCGATTATTGTCTCTCGTAATAGATTATTTTGTTCATAAGATAGACTAGGTTTGTTAATTATGATAAACTATGTAATTAGTTACTAAACCCTTATAATTGATTAGTCAAAAAAAGTCAATATTATAGAATTTCCTTTCCATCCTTATAATTTATTATAAAACCTTGTAATTAATTATTCAATTCTTAATGATCTAGAAACATAATAAAATAATTTATTTCATTGCAACTAATTGGTAATCTATTACAACAAATTCAAATTACAAAGATTTTCATCTATCAAGCCATGAAACTAGCAATTTCTTTTTTAACAACTTTTTAACTCTAATAACTATATCCAACTATCACTTAACATTGATTAACCTATTAATCAAATTTAATTAACTATTTATTTATGCTTAATTCATTTTCATTATGAAAATCAATTACTTGATACATTAATAACTTATGTGTGATGGAAATACTATGACTTAGAGTTTGTTTGGTACTTTAGTAATGCCAATCATTTTTTATGCATGAAGGTCTTAAATGATGCAATGATTAAAAAAATTATTTAACAAGAAAAATGAAGAAGTTAGTTTTATAATTAAAATAAGATTTAAAAAGAGATTGTGCAAGTAACGAACATTGTATAAAATTAGTTTTGTTAAAATAAATTGTATCAATTAGTTTATCGTTAAGAAGCATAGTACCACAATGTCTCTAGCTGTAGAATGTTGACCATTGGGAAAATGAACTAGGATAGAGAAAACGATTTTATAGGAAGAAATGAAACTTAAGGAAGAAATAATATAATTAGCCCTTAAATCTAATATCCAAGGACTAGGAAATTTACCTACTAAAGATGGTGGTGAAGAAGCAGACATTATATGTATTAACTAAGTTTGATACATGAGAAATAGTTATGGGAACAATGTTAGGTAGCAATACGAATAGACTCTAAATTTGATTAGTAGTGAGGTTTTGTAAAAATGATTCATCACTGAAAAAATTAGGTTGGAAGGAATTCGTGCTTAAAGAAGCATGTGTACATCGCATGATTTATCTTTCCATGGTGTGTGCACTTCTTATTGGACTATAGCTTGTTATTGTATTGACTATTGCCTCGAGATTTATTGGAGTGTGGAGGTGAATTGTGTTTTTAAGATTGTTGGATCAAATAAAACTCTAATATTGGGTTGCCTTTCTTGCTAGACAATGATGAAAAAAAAAAAAAAAACCTTGTTTACCGGAGACGATGAGTCTATGAACAAAAATGCACCCAACAAATATGCATTTCAATGTCATTTTATCTTCAAATTCACTTACATTCATATTGACTGCAAAGTATTTAACAAATTATTCTTTTCCCATTGAAATAATTGTTTCCTCCATTACATTCCTCACCTCTAAATGCCATCCTCCCAACCTCTAAACTCACTCACCTTAACCTCCCTATTAAATTTGTTACATAACAAGTTTTCATATAGCCATGGAACATTCCCAAAATGATATACTTCTCCTACTCAACAGTCATTTAAACACGAAGTTTCAAAACCAATTTGCCTTAAGTTATGTCTCCTCTTTATCAATTTTCATGATATCTACCCACCATATAGAACTCTTCCAATTTGACCCTATAACCACACTACTTTTGTCCTTGTATATTGATGATAAGATTGCATATATATATACCACAAAGAATTTTGTTCCACTTGCAACCTCTACCTCCATTTTCCTAACTAGGTCATATTAAATGTTTGCATATATATCTTTGATACATAACCAACTCACTTCTTTCATTCAATATATTTTTTCCTAAGCAGCCTAATGCATTTTATAATTTCTTTATTCCCATAAGAAATTTCTAAGAAGCAATTCTATTATAGAAATATCTTTTGGGGTTTTGAAGAAAATAAATATTCCAAAAGAAGAGACAAGATCGAATTGATAAGAATAATATAGTCACCAATAGATAAATGTTTGCTTTGCCAAGATAACAATGAGATATAATCTTCTCAATAATATGCTTTCATAAAGATAATTTTCTAAAACTCGTCTTAATAGATAATCCAAATAATTGAAATGTGTTCCTCCTTTTTTAAAATGTAGTATTCCAACAACCTCCCCCAACCAAACCTTCCTCCAAATTAAGCCTTATCAAGAAATTTTTAAAAAGGTTTAGTTTGAGTCCCAATACAATCTCCTACAATTAAAACAAAGTCTTGATCTCCCAAACAATAAAAAGCAATCATCACCACAATCAAAGTATTGTAAAAACTCACATATTATTCTTCTTTAAAATAAAGTTATATAAATATTTTTTTTTAATCTTTCCAAATATAACATTGTTCCTTTTTTTTCAACAAATTTTCATTAATTCTTTACAAAACTAATTTTTCATTTTCTTTCTTAAAAGTATTTTTTTAAAAGAGATTTAAATATTTTTCAAGTAGTTAATTATTATATACTCGCACAATTGACTTGGATAAACACTTTAAAGTGGACGTATTAGTGATGTTGTACGATCAAATTTTCACCCTTCTTAATTTGTTAATTAGTTTTTGAACCTAATTTGTTTTTCACATGCCAATCTTTTGCAAAACATAAAAAGATTTTCTTCTTTTTTTTCCCCCCATTTTACTAAACCTTAAAAGAGATTTCATTTTTAAACTGCTTTTACATGTTTTTCGTCATTTGGTTGCAATTTCTGTTTTGACACCCATTATAAACTTTAAAGAAATTAAAAGATATTGTCTCATTACATATAAATAATTAATTAGGTCCCCCTGAAAACCTGAAGTGAGGGCTTGAGGTAGCTCTTATAGGGTTTGAAGCTACGATTGAGTCAATGGTCTAGCATTCAATTCAAATTAAATGTCATTAATGCATAATACTCTCTCTAAATCTTACGTAAAACATAATCAAAAGTCAAATAACTAGAATTACTTACTTTGTTTGAAGATTGAGTCAATGGTCTAGCATTCAATTCAAATCAAATGTCATTAATGCATAATAAGTCAAATAACTAGAATTACTTACTTTGTTTGAAGACCGAGTAAAGGTCCATGCATGCATATATGTGATTTGTTAAGACAAGTACTTAAAAGATCTCACTCCTATGTTCTATTTGACGTGGTTAGATCCTAATAAGTACTCAGCCCAAACGACTCCTTGGTGCATAATTTTGAAAACAAAAACTCTCAACATGGGTATTGTCTTTATGCTTTTCACTACATTGTGCTTGTGGTGAGGATGAGGAAGTGAACAACGAAAGAGAGAGTCTCGTATTAATTTCTTGTTCTGTTTCTGGATCTTTGTTCATCTGGTGATCTCTAACATTTCTTGAATCTTGACTTAGGTTTAGCTCCAAAAAACTTGGGGACCCTTTCTTCTCGTTCAACCTCTCTAATTGATCTTGTTTCCATACTTGAAACTGATTTATGAATTCCGGCATTCGATTTTTCACATCATGAACCTACAATTCCAAAAGGAACCATAACCTTAGCTAATGCAAGATATATATACCGACAATTGGAACTCCGAAACTCAACCATTTAGCTAGCTAATAAGATTGTATTTACAGCAGATATAAATCTGCTATTATTCAGTTTTTTTTTTTACAGAAGCTATTATTCAGTTAATTAGTACATCATTATTAATTCTAGAATTAAAAATAACTTGCATAAGTGATTAAAGAGTGAAACTTAAGTATATGTATTAGGTGAGTGTTCATACATCATTATTGATAATTTTAAAATTTTTACCACTTCATTTCTGACATAACTAAGTCCTCTCACATACTGATATATCTATTGGTAGTAATATTTGTAAAAAAGTCTTCAGTACCAAAAAATTTATTATATACATAAAAGAGTATATAATTTTTATATACCGTTGGTATAAAGATTTTACATTATCAATAAATTAAAAATATTTTTAGATATAACTTTTAAAATAATTATTATAAAAATTAATAAATTTTATTATACATGATAATATATAAATAAATAATAGTATTTTTTATATTATTAGCATGTCTAAATTAAATTCATCTTCTAGATGACTAACATCATAGATCGTGTCAGTTTCTTCTAAAATTATAATATTAGTTATGGAGAATATACATTCTAACTCCTTGTTTACTTGAATAAGAAGAATAAGATTGAAGGAGACAAGAAATATTAAATTTCTATCATTTGTTTGAGAGAAAAAATAGATAGAAGTGAAGTTATTTACGTGAGATTCACTGGAAAAGACCTTTCCTCCAAATTGAAATCAAATGGAAAGAAAATGATTTTTTTTAAAAAAAAATTATAATATAAATAAATAAATAAATTTTATGTTAAGAAAAAAAATAGATTAAAAAATTATATTTATTAATTAATATAAAAACATTTTTTACTTACCTATTTCTCGCAATTAGGCAGATCAAATAATATCTATTATGTATGCATGACAGGTAAAAATGTCAGTGATGTAGCAGTTTTATTACCTCAGCATCAAACTTCGTGTGGCCAGTGAAGCTAGGACTGCAGAAACTACGTTGACACTGATAATTATATAAATCTTTGTCCCATACTGAACTTGATCTTATCATCATGTGACTATTGAATACCCCTGTCGGGTGTAATCTACAGAGAGTAACATTAAGATATATAAACATTTTATCCATGTTTTAATTCATGTATTATAATTAATTTCCCCAGTGGCTAGCTAGTTTTCTTTCTATACCTTGAAGTGCCATGAGCACTGATTTCAATAGGTGTTTGTTCCATAAGAGACGATGGCAAATGGTTCCCAAAGTGTTGTGAGGCATTAAGTCTTCCGTACATATAAAAAATACCATGTCTTCCTTGCATTGCCCTATTCTGGGATAAAACTGTAATAAAAACAGTGAATAATAATGCATGTGATGTAAACCCTTGCAAACATAAAATAGGCATGCAAGTGCAATGAGCTCAAAACATGGTTTAATTTACTACAGTATATTAAGGTTGTGAAAATTTTACCTTGGCCAGACTCGTCAAGCTTTTTACTTCGATACATCTGAATTCCACAAATATAATTAGGCGTTACAGAAATCAAGAAATAAAAAAAATATTTAGCTAAAAGACCCGTTTCTAGCTGGAGTACAATCAAGCAACAAAACCCATTTAAGTGTTGTATATTTGAGCTTCTATATGTGACCATACCTGCAAATGACTCTTTACATGTGCAATGCTAAGTCCTCTAACATTCATCAACTGGAGAACCAACTTGGGCGTTGCTCCTGTACCAAATATTATCACTAAAACATAAGGCTCGAAGCAAAAACGATCCCTGGATACCACAAATCTATTTGATACTCAGTAAGAGAAAGAGATAGAAAAAAAATATAATAAGTAATATGATATAATAGAAAGAGAGATATAAATAGAAAAATTATAAGTGTTATATAACATGCATAGAATTGTCTGAAGGGGATGAGTGTTCATATAGCATTATTTGACTATAAAAAGAAAACTTTAGCACGTTTGGATCAGATTAATTTTCGAAAAGAAATCAAACTAAGCATGAAGTAATTAAGTTTAATTATAAGCTTGAAGTGAGTTACACTTACTTTCTTGTCCACCAAGCCTCTCAACAGCATGCACAAAAGCTAAATGGAGATCAGGAGTCCAACGGAGCCTTGGCATTTTAGAACGCACATATTGCCTAACCATATTAGCACGCTCTTTCCCTTCTTCACTAGAGTTATTATTGCTACTCAAATTACCTTCTTGAGATGAAATGTCGTTGTTGCTGATCTGGTCATCACTGGTGCTATCATCTCCACCATCCACAGCTTCTTCATTCAAATCGAAGAATGAACGTTTTCTAAGAACTGGAGAAGGGGGTTTGCTACTTTCACTCTTGTCTTCCTCAGATATGCAAATTCTCTCATCCATTTCGATTAAAGTAATTAATTTTTCTAAGTAGTCCTTTTTTCCTGCAAGTAGAGATGGTATAGAGTGAAGGTCATAAAGACACGAAAAAACACAGCTCCCATATAAGTATTGCCATGACCAAGATGTTATGTTTCATATGTGGGCAACATAAATGTATTTTAATTAGTTGTACTGATTTTGAAGACACTACATATGATGCTTTAGAAGGACTCCCTGTCTTCTTACATTTTTACCATAAATTTATTGCAAAGTCTTTGTTCCTAGGTCTTGGAATTCCACACTTACCAATATATAACCTACAATTTTCAAATTGTGACATATATAGAAAAGCGTATCACCTAAGTATACCCACCCAAGTGTAAGAGTAGTACGTGATCTATATAGTTTTAGTTTTAATTCTTAATGTGAATATTAGTTTGTTTGTGTATTATTCTTTTTATTTTTATATAGGAGCTCCTTTTTTTTTTTCTTGCTCTTTTGTTTTCCGTTTGGAAATATAAGGCAGATGTCTAACGCTAACATTTGAACTTCCACGATTATCTACATGAATAAGAATTCTGAAAGCAAATTATATCCTTTGTAAATTCAAGAGCTATAGAAGGATGAGATCTAAAACCAAGAAAAAAGTCAAGACTTGAGCCAAATAGAAATTGGTTATTCCTAAAAAGTAAGTAAATATTATATGATTCTAAAAGATTAAAAACATGTAGATAGGCAAGACTAAACAATTTGAATTATTCATAAGGTGCAAGAAAGCAAGAGAAATAGGAATAGAGAGATGTAAGTAGTTTTTTGCAAACCATTGGTGACGATGAAGCTTAATAATAGCCTTAAGTATCCCTTCCAAGATAACTGCGACCAAAGAAAACCACCACAGATGATTCAACAGAAGCCAAAGCTTGTTTCCAAGATCCAAGAAAACCAATTTCTTGGAAGACCCTAAATCAGTTTTGCAACTGATCAAAAGCAGAAGAGGTTGATTCAAGCATATGGAGTGCTGCAAGAGAAGTACTGTTTGAATCCTTTCTTGTTAATGGATTCAGTATCTGTTGAAGAAAGAAAACCCTATATACGTGCAGAGAGAGATTACTGCGTGGTAAGGTTCCTTTCTGTATTAAGAAGGGGGTGCATTAATAGCAAGTGGGACTGGTTGGAATGTAAGGAAAATTAAGCCTAAAATACCATTAGTCATTGCACATCAAATCAAATATTCTCACAAATTAGAATATTCAAATATAATATAATATTTTACATGTAGAAGACGATGGTCGGACAAAACCACTTGTGTTTTCTCTGACTTTTAATATTTTTTCATTTTGATTTTAAAACATATTTGAGTTAGCAAGTAGCTATAGCCGGAACTAACAACATATACGAGATCAAAGGCATGCATATGACCCCTATTTTGGACTATTTAGAATCATGTGATTTTTTTTAACCTTTTTATTTTTCTATTTTTTCTTTGATTGGTTGTGTCCCCGTTTCTCTCTTCCAATTTCCTTCTTAATCGCCTACCTCTCTGATAATCTTTACTATTAGTGTCATTAGTTGACCTCTGTTACTGACAAGTGACAACTCCCATTTATGTTTTTTTATTTTATAAAAATATTCTTAGGTTGTAGTCTTGTAGCCATAGTAACTAATTAATTTTGAAGGCGTATATTGACCAACGTTTATAACTCTGAGCTCTACTAGTCTTCAAACACAAATCTCTTAAGTTCCCTTTTTAATCTAGCATTTCTCACTGCATATAATTATTATCATTCGTTCACCTGAACCAATCCATTCCCTTTTATTTTGGTTGACAATCGTTTTAGATATTGTAGTGTGTCGCATAACTTATTAAGTTGGTTTTAATTCTTAATTAGTCCTTTAAATGTGAAAAGCGTGTACCTGAAGGTGAACACATTATAGCCACCTAAGAATTCTATATATATATATATATGTATATGAAATATAATTTATCAGCAAAAAGATAAGGGCAGTGCATAGATTAGTACCAAAATTCCAATGAAAATTTACTCTATATATTCATCCTATATTGGCCTATGATACTGAAGACAACCGCTTCAAGTATCTAACTTGAAAAACAAACATGTTTTAGACTTTTCAAGGTTTTGTCTCAGAGTAAGCTATATCCGTTTATGGTAGGAAAAGTAAAACTCCTAGTCCTATATTAATATATAATGAACTCCAAATCCCAAAGTGTAAAATAGTCAAATATATATGATCTATAACCTCGAAAAGTTAATGTCAGCATGTCTTGACTAATGATAGTGGAGACCCTGGCAATGATAGGGGTAAAGAAATGTAGAGGCAAAAGTGCTTCTTTTATGCTTCTTTTATCTCGAAAACTAACTTGAATGCTTGTATGTCCGAGAAAATGTATAAACTATATACATCTGGCTATTTAAATACCTTTTCTGGTGATGTAACAGCTTCATATTTCATCCTCTGTGAATGATACATGAAACTCAAATAATAGTGTTTAAATATCAGTTTTGTTGGATAAAATTGATGAACTAATATACATTGATGATTTTCTTTCCTTACACTCCAATCAATAATATATCATTTTTCAACTCTAAGGAACTGGTTGAATAAATCTCACCGCCTCCTCTAATACGTACATGTTTGAATCTCACTAGGCCTTAGGATAAGATATGTGTATTTTGAGTTTAACATGTTTTATTCCTTGCTTTGAACTGAATTATTATTCCTTCTTAAAATTTCTTTATAAAAAAGTAATTCACCTTTTGCTTTTCCTATAGCTGTAGAATTACTCAAGAGGACCTATCTTGCATAACTTAAACCAAAACTCTCTCTTTAATTAACACAAAGACAGAGATAAGGAGCACATCAAATAACAATACATTTTATTATGAAAAATAAAAACTATAAATATAAATTATTAAATTTTATTTAAATAGTTAAAATTAAAAATAAATGTATATGACTTTTTTAGATGATCGTATGACTATTAAATAATTTTTAATTTGATCATCAATGTATAGTTGTATGATACAATATATATAGAAAAATATTTTTAAATTTTTTAAATTTGAGTTAAATTGATTTTTAGTCTGCCAATTTAAAAAAATATTTTTTTTAATCTTGTAATAAAAATAACAAACTTTTGATCACTAATTTGTCATCATTTTAGTTCTTGATAAGAATAAAAAAGAGGCTAGAATTAGAAAATTAAAAAAATTAAATTTAAGAAATAATATATATATAATAGACACATACGTGATTTAAAAACCTCAAAATTTGTTTGCAAACATATATTAAAAAAACACAGGGAGAGAATACGGTTAAGATGGTCAAAGTAAAATACAAGATGATGCATGCATGGTAAATACAATAGTCTTATGTCATATTTGATATTCCTTGGCATTGTCTCATTTATTGGTCATCTTCCCTGTTGTCCAAGGATTTACTTTCTCGAGCATCTTAGAGAGAATTTGAGCCACTTGTCATGAGATCATGGAGACTATATATTTATTTAATTCCTTGCAGCGCAGAGTGTAGGTCCCAATGAGGAATCATTTTCAAGGATTAGGTTTTGGCTACAAGACACCCAATTTTGACTATAGATTAGTATGAACACAGTTTTACGTGTGTTGGAGGACTCAGAGCTTAATGAAGACAAATATTCGAAGGATTAAACAAAGCGATTGGATTGGAAAGGCTATAGGGGGAGAGAAGAAATGGGTTCTCGTGCGGATTCACAAGGAAATGAGAGAATTCTCGTAGCTCTACGTACCGACTTATACAAAACTTTCTTGTTTGTCATTTTCTGTGCATGGGAGTTGACAACATCTTTTGCCCGTTGGCAAAGGTCTACCACCTAATTTAATTATTAGTTTTCTATATATAATTCATTCAATTTGCTAGGTCTATTTCAGTCACTTTATACATATACATTTTATATTTCTAATTAGTAGTGAAGCCATTTTCTTCCCTTATCTGCTATAATATTTTTTTTTCTTCAGAGTTTACATTTTTGTTTCTTATAGCTACTGTGAATTCTTGTTAGAAACGGAGATAGGTGTGGTTATTTTTTGGTTGATTTTTATTTCCTCTAACGATAATATTTATATTTGGACACTTCAATAATACAAACATCTATTACCTCTTGTTATTTCTTTTATTTTATCACATTGTATAAATTATTAAATCAACATTTTTTACTTTTCTTTTTCTTTTTCTTTTTCTTTTTTTGTGTCTATTAGCATAGAGCGCCTATACATAATGTTCCTAATGTTAAATAAAGTTCAGATTTTATATTAATTATTTCTTTTATATTGTTCTGGATCAATACAAAATGTGTGCTTGATATACTAGATAGTTTAAACTTCTCGATTAATTAAACTCAAGTCTTCCTAATAAAATGGATCCCAATCAAGATATATATATATATATATATATATTAAAAAATATTTTGTTG
>JAMLFT010008818.1:0-13280 GCA_026544285.1 Pachyrhizus erosus | reverse complement strand
ATAATAAATTATCTTAAGTTAAGGTTTTTATATATATATTGTTATTGGTTACTTACAATATAATAAGTACATATTTTATGAAAAAGAGAGAAATGATAGAGAATTAAAATAAAAATAATAATAAACTATAACAAATTAACACCAATTTAAATAAGTATTAATAAATGCTACTATAATTTAAAGAAATAAAATAGCAAGGAAAAACCTTTATTTTAGGATCATCACTAATGAATAATCATTAATTGATTGTGAAATTAAGTTCTTTGATTTGAATTTTTTGTCTCTATTATTTATAGATAGATTATATGACACATGTTCTAATAAAAGAATAATGATGGTTGTCTATTAGAGACAAAACTTGTGTAAGAACCCTAGGATAACTGATAAGCAAAGATTTATGAAGACAACGAGTCTCCATGACAATAACAAATTATCCCCGTATTGTATACAATTGAAAAAAAAAAGTGAAGTGAACCGATTGAGAGAAGTTTGACTCTTCACAATAATGACTAGATACTTGATGTGTAAGTAACTGATCGAAGGGAATGTCACATCAGAGAATGTGAGAACAAAATATGTACCAAGAGACTCGGTCACAAAGAAGGAGGAGGCAGTTGATGAGAACAAAATAAAATCACGAGTATGCAAACTAAGATTGAAGTATTGCACAGGTTGACTACAGTAAACACCTGAGAAATGTTCATAGGCTCTCTATGAGTCCTTGGAGGTAGTATAAAGTGTCAAATTGTGACGGTTCTAAGATTAGAGGGATTCATATAATTGACTTGGAGTCCCTGACAAATCAGAGCATTACCATGATTTGGTTGAGAGTATCTTGATCAGATATACCAAATAAGATATATACTCTCGATTGTCACCCAATAAGTACAAATATTGGACAAATGCTACGTATCGTGTTAAGTTCCCTTGGAGGTAGAAACATGTGGAGGCATCAAGGGGCCCTAAAATACGATTAGTAAAACATCTCAATAGGCACGACATAGTAAGGAGAGGACATGTGATGATAGATATAGTTTGTTTTAAGTTATTCTATGTTTGTGTGTGTTTGGAGATGAATGACTCACTCGTACAACCCCTACTTTCAGCTGATGAGCAGAGAAATCTCCAATCGTCAGATGGAGCTCCTAGTAGGATTATGGGCACAAACTTTAGTAGTTAGAGGTAACTTCTAGTAGAAAAGAAGACAACGAACATCCACCTAAACAAAGTTATTTCGTATGTTATTGATTTACTACTGTATTAATTGTGGATGCATGTATTAGTATGATTGCAAAAAGATTATGTTTATCTAAATGCTTGATAGAGTTGTTTATTCAATTTTATTTAAATGGGATGAATCATATTATTTTGATATCTACATGTTACATTATTATAATTATATATTCTTTCTTACATTTAAACTAAATTTCAAGAATAAAGAATTTGCTATACTTTTAAATAACTATAAATCTTTTCATTAGAAAGGGATGGAGAAAAATAAATCTCATTTTTTTTCATGTTCAGAAAAAGTCAGACATTCAATTGCTACTAATAAACTTAAATTAAACAAATATTTTCAAAAATTTATCATTAGATAAGGTGTTACAAAAAATATTTAATTTTTTAATTATAAACACACAAAATTAAAATGTATATAAATATAGTATTCGCAATAAAAAAATGAATACTTAAATTTAATTTATTTTTATTATATTATTTATTTATACATTTATATAGATATTATATTATTATTATTACTTGAAAAAAATAATTTAAAATACATTTTAATAGATTTAATATTTTTTAAGACAACATATCCTTAATTAAAATATAATTAATTATCAATTTCAATTTTAATATAATTATATTTAATATGTCATTAAATATTTTAAAAAATAATTTTATTAATATATATAAAATAATATATAATTTATTCAAACCTGGACGTGAGTTTAAAATCTAATAATCAATTAGAATACACTTGAAAAAACAAAGTATATGGCTTTTAGTCAATTTAAAACTTAACATCACTTATAACATGAATCAAAACCATTTAACGTTTGTTAAATTGTTGATATGGTCTTTATAGTTATCATTATTTTATGTTTTATTTTTATATTAATAATTTATATATATATATATATATATTAGTCCTTGCGGATGATAAAAGTTCAAAAGTTCACATTAGAGAAATTAGAGAAATTTTGTTAGTGTAAAATTGCTACACTAAATTTTTGGCAAAGATAAATTAAATCACTACATAAAAAATTACATAAGGACTAAAATTTAACATTTTCTCTTATATAAACTAAAACTTAAAATAGAGACAATTATAAAAATCAATAAATAGTTTATTAACCTATAAAAAATCAATTTAATAAAAAATGTATAAAGTAAAAAACAATATTTAAAAATATTTACAAGATCACAAATTTATTTCAGCTATAAAAAAAAAATACTATAATGACATGCTAATAGCATTGACTAAAATTGAAAATTTCTCAATCTTTTCTCACAGTCCTCCATAAGCGAGCTGCTTTTCTGCTGTGAGCAGTTGAATCCGCCGGAACTACTCGATTGGAGTTCATCAAAAACATAAAAGACTCATTGTTTTTTATTTTCAAGAAATAGTATATTCTCTGATTATGAATGAAGTAAAAAATGAGATGAAAAAATAACGAATTTCTTTTAAAATCCATTGGTATTTAAAATGTGGTTGAGCTTGTACGCCGTAGCTGGTATCTTGGAGTGAGAGTAGTAGCAGAAGATAACTCTGCATCCAATTCCTGAAATATTAATATGAACAATGTTTAGTCTCAATCGATATTATAACTGAAAATATGCCAATAGTTCATCAATTTTTATTTTTTTATAATTTTTTATTTTAGGTTTTAACTCCAGCTTGCTAATGACTAACCTTTAATTGGGGCACACACTGGGCTTCATTTAGGCAAATGATCTGGTTCGTTAAGCAATTTTTGCTCATTCTCCTTTCCTTTCGTTTACTCCTAAAATTAAACAAAGCTTGAAGAGAAAATATTTTAGGAAATTGCCATAACCGAGCTACTCCTATAAAACCACCATCCAATTGCTAATAAAAAATTAAGCTTCCCAAGAAACAAATATCTTATTATTATATTTATTTTTCTCGTTATTGCTAATTTTCTCTGAAAAAATCATTTCTTAGTTTTATATAAATCATTTGTTAATTTAAAAAAAAAAAAACATTAACATACAATTACCCAAAATGTTTTAGAAAAGATAATCAATCATCGGAATAAAACTAAATATAGTGATGTTAACGCAATTAAAAAAAATAACTCGTTTTCAGGGATAGAGGAAGGAATTTGTTGTTGCATCACGAAATACTATTTTTTCTCTTTAATTATGAATGGACTAGTCATTAAATTATATTTATATATTTAAAATAATTTCAAAAGTTTTAAAAGAATGTTGAGGAACTGTTTTCAGCCTTAGGGACTTGAGGCTCATGGCGGGCTGCGTCTCGGCTGTGTCCAAGATGAATAAAAAGGAATAATTTTCTTTTTAACAGAAAAAACGAATAATTAAATATGTGAATCTGATTAAAAAATTTATCAACACAAAAAGATCGTAATAGAATATTTTACTTACAAAAAGAAGCAATTAAGAAAAATGATACGAAGCTACATAGTTTGGAAAATCTAGTGTCGCCATTGCAATCCACCTTTATAAATTAAAATGTTTTTTCACTTCATAAATCATAATGATAAACTTTCGGATCATACAATTGAATATTATTATTTTAAAAATAATATTATTATACGAGTGTAATTTTTATGTATTGTTAGTGAAAAAAACTATATTGTGAACTAATTAAAAACCATCAAAGATATATTTTTTAAAATAATTATCAAAAAACTAATAAAATAATCTATATATGCAGCGGCAATATATAAATATTTTTACACTATTATTTAATAAAAAAAACTATCGTTTAATAATTTATTATCTTTTATAAAAATTACTTAAAAGTTATACTTACTTTAATTTGTGATTGATTTATAATGTAAAATAATTTTACATTGTTATATATTATGAATGTGTAGTCATTGAATTATAAAAAAATTAACAATCTTATAGATAACAATTTATAATTAAAAAGTGTAAAAAAAATAATTTAATAGTTATATATTGTGAATGTAAAATTTATAAGTCAATTAATGAGTTGATATAATTTTTAAAATAATTATCATAAACAAATTTATCATACATGTTGTTGTTGTGAGATGATAGTATAAAATTATTAATAATATATAACTTATTTTCTCAAAAATAGAATTACACCATTAATATATATAAATTAGATTCTTATAATATATTTAAACTAAAAAGAATGTTGATGACATTTTTTTTCTAATATTTTATTTTTAATTGACTAAATTTTTATTAAAAATTATTAATTTAATAGAGATTACTTCTCATTTAACGATTTTTTTTCATTGGTTCAGAAATGTGATTCATTAAAATTAATTATTTTTAATAAATTTTAATTAATCATAAAGATTAACGAGAAAAACGTAAACTAAATTATATCACTATAGCAGTAATTAAAAAATTGGAGTGATGCATATTTAATAAGGTAGAAGTAATAAATAATGTAAAGAAAAGAAAAATGTGATAAGAAAAAAAAAATGAGACATAAATAAGATGAAAGAAAAAATAAGTATTTGAACGCTTGCGTTGTAGTAGTTCTTTCAAAAGAGTTTTATCCTTTTTCAAGAGTATGTTCATAGCTTGTTGAAGAAAAACTTGTTTCTTTCTGGAGCATAAGAAGGCCATCAACTATGGTTTGTTATAAGATCTTATGTATCAAGCAAAGGAAAAATCTATCTGTCCATCCCATTTTCTGATAGATTTGGGTGGAGAAAAGCCAAAAATAGGAAGAAAAAATAAAATAAAATAAAGATGAAAATGTAATAAAATAAAAAAAGTGATTCCCAAACAAAGGCTAATAAATGCTGCTACTTATACATATGCGGCCAGAGACTCTACATCTCTATAGACCCTTGTATTGTTTTATTTGGCATGCTTTTTTGCTAAAATAGTTCACAACACATGTCTTCCACATACCTGTAATAAAATGTGTTTTTGTTTTTTTTTTCTCCTTTTTCTGCGTCCAATTTTAAATTGTAAAATTGAAAAAAAAAAATGTCATTTTCATTAACGTAACTAAGTGTAACACTTAACATATTTTCATTAACGTAACTAAGTGTAACACTTAACATATTTTCATTAACGTAACTAAGTGTAATACTTAACATATTCTCATTAACGTAACTAAGTGTAACACTTAACATATTCTCATTAACGTAACTAAGTGTAACACTTAACATATTTTCATTAACGTAACTAAGTGTAACACTTAACATGTATAACACATATAACAGTGTCCTTATTGGTGTATACCCATTTAAGGTGTTTCTTTTAGCTCTTTGTAGAAGACTTTGCATGTCTAGCCTTAGTATTACTTGTGTTCAGAAATCAGAATAAAATCTATTTTCTTACAATAAACAAAACAATAGTGTTATGTAGTCATGCAAAAATGATCATAGAGATTAACAGCACAACACATGCAAACACAAAACTATTTTCCCTTTGAAATGAACTTTTGAGTGTACCTTCAGCTTTTTGAGCCAGCTATTCATTTTCTGCAAGCGAGACTTCTCCATCTCTAACTTATTAATGTGTTCCTTGAACCACATGAGATAAAGGAGAAGAATGATATAAATTTCTTTTGCGAAGAGACCCGGCAGTAACCGCATGCATGCTTGATGAGTCATTGTACTAACCTGCTTCTTTGCCCTTGATCTTGCAGCAGATTCCCTGTTCTTGGCCATTCTCTTTTGCCTCCTCTCAATAGTCTTTTCCAGCACCACATCTGAATACTTGTTCTTTTCAAAAAGAACACTCTTAGAATCTGAATATCCAGGTGACATTGAAATCCCCGCTGAATTTTCAGAATAACCTATTTCCATAGTTGGGGTCTCATAAAATGACTTAGAAACATTGAAATCTGGACACCCCCCAATATTTATTTGTTGATGTTGTTGCTCCTGATGTTGGTGCATGTTAATAGAAGGAATTTGCATTTGCAACCAATGTTCTTGTTGTGAAGGCATCACCATTTGATCAAGTCCTATTAGGGGCTGCTGAGTATCACCAATAACATTAGCATTGTCTTCTAAATTAATCACACCTGCACGAACTAAGAAATTTTGTAGGTTTTCCCCGAAACTAGGTTGTTTCAAGGGGGTGTCCACAGACCTGTTCACATGTTCCTGGTGAACAATTCCCCTCCAAGCCTCACTAATGTTATCGGTTTTGTTGCTCAATGTACCATTTAAATCAATGTTTCCAAGAATAAATGAATGATCAGATGAAGGATCTTGCACAAATTGTCCACTTTCAGGTGAGATCACATTTTTCTGAAGCTCATCCAAATTCATACTATGGAGAGGCTTCCCTGTGTTTCCCAACTGGCTCTCAACCTCATCAAATGTGAGGTTATATAATGAGCCTTGTCTAACCATAGGTGGATACTGTGGACCCTGTGTTCTATTAGGAGAAACCATATCCACACTCCTACTAGCCATATGCAATTATACTTGCTCTAGAAAAATAAAATATAATAAAACTAATTTTTGAAAAACAAAAAAAGAGAAATAACTTCAAGAACAAGTTAAGAAAAATAATGTTTTTACTACAAAAAAATCTTCTCTACAAAAAATCTTTTCGATGGAATAAAAAATAATTTAAGCAGGGTTTTGCTAATGATGAGGGTAAGTCATATATTTATAGTTTTTGATTTGGGTTGGAAAGAATAGCCGAATAGTTAGTTTGAAGAGCGAAATCTGAGCCGCCACAAAAGATAGAAAAGTGAAACAAACCTCACGCGGATGGTATTCTCATCTCAACTACCACTCTGATTTATATGCTGAATTGGTGGATTTAAAGGTTAAATATAAATCTAAGATCCAACTAACTAAGAAATAACACCCCAATAATAACCTCCTTTTGCTCAGCACTAGCACGTATTTTAGGTTTCCTTTTTTGTCAGTACCCTTTTCTGTTCACTTTTTGTTTAAAGGCACGTTTTTCTGTTGAATTGACTCATGGAGAATGGACATGACACTTGATGACGTCGTGGGCTTGTAATGGCACAGGGTCAGTTCCATATGTGGGCTGGTATAAATAGTTGTCTCCTATTTTCCAACCCAAATTAAAATCTTTCCACTTGGTTCTAAGTCTGCATTGAGTATCTTTTAGCCAGATCAGTATTCCTATTATCCAAAATAATGTCACCTACATGTCAATTTAACCAACGTGTAAGGTCTATTTGATTTAAAGAAATCTGGTCAATTTGACTTAGTTTGATTATCCCAACGCATTAGGTAGAACTAAAAATTATAGGTTTAAATTTAATGGAGTTTATTTTAATTTGTTATTATTTTATTTTTTTAATTTATATAAATTTAGAAAAAAAATTTAAAACAGATCATTGGACCAATTCAAGCCAAAAAAAATATAGCCCACTATGAATTTGAGCTGAATGGACAAAGTAACTTGTTTTGTCAAGTCTAGGATTAGATAGAAGGAAATTTTATTGGGAAGGTTTTATTTTTAGGAATCGCAATCCCAAGAATATTATATTTCAAAATGTTATTCTTATCAACATGTTTATTGTGTATTTGGCAATTTAAAAAAAATAAAATTTAATTAATATTAAAAATAAAAAAAAAATGAAAAAGCTAAAAGAATATAATAGAAATTAGTTATAAACTATTTCTATGAAATGCTTACAAAGTGAGAGCACAACTTTTTTAGGAATAGAATTTATTTAAGGATATATTATTATAACGTCTTAACAATTATGAGAATATTCATTAATCTCATTCTTATATTTTCAGAAATAAAAAAAAAAAGATAACTTGAAACAAATCTCCATTATAGATGAGATTGTTTGGTTTTGCTTAATCACTAAGTGATATATAACTATATATTTTAATTTATAAAAAAATTAATAATGTGTTAATGAAGATTAGTTGGGACTACATAATCTTGAACTATGTAATAATTTTTCTTAGATAAAAAGGTAAAAGCAAACAAATTTTATTCCTATATTATAAATCTAAATTATCATATTGAGTAAGAATGTTTTTTAGAGAAATTTTTCAATAAGAGAATCTTTAAGAATTTTTCATAAATGATATTATGATATTGTTTTTAGAATTTATTATCACTCTAATTTAGCCAAATGTCTAATTTTATTCTTATATATGTTTATTCCTTTTAAATGAACTTAATTTTAATTTTAAATTTAATTTAATTTAACAATTGGCCCAAATAATTTCTTTCTCGATTATATTAAGTCACTCTTCTTTTTCTTTATCCATATTGATTACTTATTTCTTTAAATTTATCATTTTTATTTATATATGAAAATTGAATTTCAATATTATTTTAGAAAAAAAATTATCGATAGTTAAAAATAACAATGTATCACAATATATATTTTATCATAATTTGATTCCTCTATAAATATATTTAAGAGAGAAATCAAACGACATCAATGTAACTTACACCAACTGTTACACCATTCCATAATTTTTAATTGCACAATTTTCTTTCAAAACTCACAATTAGATCGAAAGTTATTCTCATATAGATCATATCTATCAAATTTTATATTAATCAAAGAATAATATGTACTTTATTCATATAGGTCAAAATTGATGTAATATATATTTTTCAAAATATATGAAAATATGAATCATTTAACTACCTTTGTATCGATGTTCAATTTTCATAAAATTTGACACGAATAATATAAGATAATATATCATTATAATTTAATGGTTAGATCAATCAAATTCATATGTTATATAAAATTATTAAATGATGTAACAATTGATATAAATTATACTGTCATATATGATCTCTTACCATGTATATATGTATGTATGAAATGACTCCAGCAAGAACATTTACTTATGTGAGAGCATGAAAAAAATTAATATTAATCATTAGATTAAAATTAAAGATAATAGGCTGTTGAGATTAAAACACTTAAAATTTTGAATTATAACATGTAATCATCAAATGTCTAAAATATTTTTAAAACAAAAATCAAATATATAAAAGATTTTGATTATTGCATCCTAAAATATCTCAATTATTCACTCTTCTTAAATATTATTGTTAATTTATTATCATTACTATCATGATAGTAGTCACCATTATGGTCACCATCACCATTATGACCATCGTTGAGATGACAACGATGATGATGATGACAATAGTAATGACATTGACAACAATGGTGGTCATGGTAATGACAACGATGATCATGGTGATTGTAACATCAATGGTTATGACAGTGTATATGACGATGGTCATTGTAGTAGCGATCATGATAATGGTGGTAGATAATAGTGATAATGGTGATAACGATGATAATTGAGATACTTTAGGATGCAGTAATTAAGATCTTTTATATATTTAGATTTTGTTTAATAAATATTTTAGAGATTTGATTGTTATATGGGATTTTAATTTAAATTTTTAAATATCTTAATCTCAAGAAATAATTATAATTAATCTTGATTTGGTGGTTGTTATAAGTTATTATTATGGTCTCTCTTGTGTTCTTGTTAGAGTCTTTCTCTCTCTATATAGAGAGAGGATCAAATAACTTACACTAATTGTTACACAATTATATTAAAAGATCCTTTCGTATATATCATATCTACCAAATTTCTTATTAATCAAATATCATTATATATATAATAATAATAATAATAATAATAATAATAAAATAATAATAATAATAATAATAATAATAATAATAAAAGTTTAGAAGTAAAGTATTGCTTAAAATAAAAGTAATTTTAGACAAAATAAAACCTTATAGAATTTCTCACTCATTTTTAATTTAATTGAAATTTTAAATTTTGATAAATTATAATAGGTTGTGTCATTTTAAATTTTAATATTATATAATATTTATAAAAATAATATATCTTGCTACAAAAATTTGTTGGTATTTGATGAAATTAAGAGTTAATATTTTTGTTATTTGTAAACTTGAATTTGAAAATTTTTATTGATATATCTATATAAAGATAGGCGAAAAACTTTTATACAATTTTCACTTAAAATTAAATCAAAACTTTCTAATAAAATAAAATCTTATAGAATTTTCTACTCAATTTAAATTTTATTAAAATTTTATATTTTGAGAAATAGTAATATATTGTGTCATTTTAAATTTTTAATATTATATTATATCTAAAAAAATAATATATCTAGATACAAGATTTTGATGGTATCAAATAAAATTAAGAGCTAATGTTTTTCTTATTTGTAAACTTGAATTTGAATATTTCCATTGAAATATATGATAATTTTGGCAACTGCTGTACAAATTAGTATATAACTTAGTTATTGTTATCATGAGATTTTTTGCTTTTAGTCCTTGTGGTCTTTTAAATTATAACGTAATAACAATGTTGACACTCTAATGACTCGCTATATCATTAAGGAGAGTCTGATATGATAGTCAAGTATATTTTTTGTCAAAATGTGATTTTAAATATTTCATTAACTAGTTTAGCGTTATTAACTATTTTGAACATATAAGAATTTAAAAAAACATATCACTAAAAAAAATTACCATGATATTCTTGTTGAACTTCATGCTTAATTGTCAAAATCACTACTACAACATCATTTAATGTTATTTGTTGTGAATTTGATAAGTGTACTAATTCGTACAAGTAATAAAAATTGAGTTATAATTTCCACAAGGATTGACACAATATTTAGACGATCACAAAAATTAAAGTAGACTATGAGAATTTAGGATCAAAATTAAAATTAGATAGTGTAATAAATTAAAAGTGCAAGTAAGAAAAAAAATTGTGATTTTGTCAAATACTTGGTATGAGTAAAAGGTTGGTTGTCACAAATTGTAAAGATCATTGGGTCTAAGTCCATCAAATCGTAATTACTAATATTCTTATTTAATTAAAGTATTATTATCATCAACCCACATTAGGATTACGAGTTTCATAGTGACAAATTATTTTTACCCTATCCTTGAACATAAAAATTGTTTGTTATCCTCTTCAATTATCAATTCAATTGAATTTCTGAATTACAACTAAATGTATAAAATCATGCAATTGGTTTATCAAACTAAAAATAAGGATTAAGCATAAAAGAAGAAAAATAAAATCCTTTATTTAATAATAAAAAGTGTAATTACATGAAAGTGTATAAGATTACATTAAATCCTAATGAATGACAAGTTTAACTACTCAAATATGGGAGAAGGAAATTTTGATGAAGAGATAGCCAAAGATGAGTCCAAAAGCATGCAAGTCACCATTAACTCTCTTAAACCTATACTTTACCATACAAAAGTGATAGATATCTAGGAAGGATGAAAATCTTGAGGACTTGAAGATAGAATATCCCTTGATGAGGTCAAGGAAGAAACTCTTAAAAAAGAGTCTTTGTCTTTTTCTAGGCCAATCTGGGCCCAAACCTATTAGGCTTTCCTTTGAGCCCATATTGAGCCCCGATCCATATTATATATATATATAGAATGGTTGGCCCTTGAGGCTTGACTACTCAACATAGGTTTATTGGGCCTTGTATTTTAGGCCAAGTAGTGCAAGTTATTGGGCTTGTATTTGGATCAATTATAATAAGATTTGATTTTTGTATTTAGGCCTTAGTTTTGGACTTGTTTGTGACGTCCATTAGCCTTGGTATTAGGCTCAATTTTTGGCACCACGTTGTAGACTGAAGGCTTAGTCTAGTTTGCTTTGTAGGACCTAGTATATATAGCTAAAAAGTCAAATGTAGTCAACACTTCTTCATTAATGAAAATTTGAGTTTCTAGAGAGGAATTTTCATGTTTCTTATCAAGGATTCACTCTTGTGGCAGAACTTCATAAACTTATCATGAATTTAAATTCATGTAGTGTTATCATATTGAAGTCTAAAAAGTTGAATAAATTGGAAAATCAAACATGTTCTTCACAACAAATGCATCAAGTGGTATCTATAGCCAAATTTTCAATTTCCTAAGCTTTAATCTGGTTATATCCTTAATTTTGTTTTGAAATCCTTCTCTTGTGCTTTAAAAAATGTGTGTCACTCTCTATCTTATTCGTCCATGATTTTTTGTGGTTTGATCTTGGATTTATTGCATAGGTTTTATTCCTATGATTTTTGTGAGGTAAAAAATATATAGATCAACGATGAAAAGTTAAAAATCTAGTCTAGATCTAAATTTGAAATTTCATGTTGTTCATGTCATGTTCATGTGTTCTTGAGCTTGGATGCTAGATCTAGTTAAATTCTTGTGTTGTTTCTTGATTTTGATGTTAAATTTGTATGTAAAAATGTTAGCTATACAAATCCTAAGTGGTTGGTTGTTAAATTTCAATGAAAATTGGTGTTGATCTTGTAAATAGTGTTGTGTCAACTTCTTGTTCTTATGTTCTTCAATTTTTGAATTTTCAATCTAGATCTACTTCCAGTCTTTGATGTTCTTGATCTTTTCTTGTGAGATTTATGTGTAATCTTGTTAGATCTATGAGTTTTACATAAAATTTGTTCAAAATTCGTCAAATTCATGAGTAGGTTATATCTAATATATGAAATCCATTTCATGTGTTCTTCATGTTCTTGATCTTAATTTTAAGATCTACTTTGATTCTTGTATGTTTTTGTTAATTTCTTACTAGATCTATATTCTTTTGTGTTGGATTTATCAATTCTTTTGAGTTGTCTTGCTATTTTGTTTCAAAAAATTGTATAGATAAAGCATTGAAATTTATGCCACCTATATGTCCATATTTTTTAAATTTTCTTCAATTTCAAACTTAGGTCTACTTAATTTGTGAAATGATTTTGAAAATCTTGTAACATCCTAATTTAAAATAAAATAAAATAGAATAATAATAATAATTATTATAATAAGAATAATAGTACGTAATAATAATAATTAATCTAATTAGTGTTGATGATAAACCCTAGCAAGAGGTTTAAAAAATGAATCTTATGTAAAATGTTTTCTTTATAGTAATGTTGATAACTTTCTAGTAATATTATTGATATTGTCTTTATTATCAAATTAAATTTTAAAAATTTAATTATTATAATTACGATATTGGCATAATAAAAATTAATTAATTAATTAAAAATAAAAAATATTTAAAATTAAA
>JAMLFT010008817.1:0-13321 GCA_026544285.1 Pachyrhizus erosus | reverse complement strand
AAACTAAAAATGGTTATTTTTTAACTTTTAAAACTTATAACTAAGAATCACTTTGTTATTGTATTAATTTAAGGTACCATAGAAATAATTTAATTAAGTAATATATAAAAATAAAAAAAAATAAATATATGAAAAATTGAGAATTAGACAAAAAAAATGATAATTTTATAAAAATAGATGAGATCAAAATGGTAAAAAAAATATAAAGAGACCAAAATTACTAATAAAAAATTAAAGATAAACCATAATTAAAATTTATTCTAAGTTTTATACATTTATTAATTAAAAACATGAGTAACATTTTATAAAAATGCTCCTTATCCTTACTTGTATATTTAACTTGTTATTCTTAATTATATACTATTTTAGCATTATTAAATTTAATTTAATATTTAAATTATAAGCTTCAATCATATCATGATTTGAGTCTACAAATATGTTTTAGACATTTTTTATATCGGGTTTTCATTTTGAGATTTTGTTTGGATAATATTCTTCATAAAACACAGATAGCTTGAATTATTTTTTTTATAGATTAAAATTAACTTATATATAGTACATAAAGATAAATATATGGAAAATAACCTTGCATGGTATATATTCTAACAAATTTCATTTGCTTGCAGATAAGAAGAAATTCTAAGATACACTTTGTGAAAATATTATAAGTTGTTACTCTTGAAAATCTAGAAGGATCAATAGTGTTATTTTGCAATTAGTTAAAATAAAGTTGTTCAATGTTTTTTTTATACACACTTTATACATTATGAAATTAATCATTAAGTGAATTGGAGGATAAATTTTCCTTTATACATAACAGTACTTTCACTTTTTTTGAGAATTATTTTTTGGGTCAACACTTCTTGAGAAAAATTTTAGTTTTCTTTTCTCAAAATCTTTATTCATTAGAAGTTGTTCATTGTGTTGTGACAAATATATGATAACTTATGCAACACTATAATATTTTTTACGAAACAAAAATCCCAACATTAATAAAAAAATAAAAATCATATGCGATTGGAATTCCACATCATGCAATTTTATGATGACAACAAAGAAAATATATATTCGAGTATTTAGCTAAGAGTAAAAAAATGTATTTTTATAATATTAGTTTTTTTGTAAAATTTTCTTTTAATAAACTATCATGATATCCTATTTATTAAATTCATCATATTTAATTATCATATTTTCCTAAATTTTCAAGGCAAGATTGTCAAACATGAATAATTCAAGCTTCTCATAAATGTTAATATTCCTCATCTTTATTAGTTATGCTCCACGTATTGTGTGATACATTTCATATACAAGACATTACGATTTAAACATACACATATTTAAACATAATTTCAAAATTTAACTTTTAATTTATATTTAATATTTTTAGTAATTTGAGTTCAAAGTTTGAGCTGTAATTTTGTATATCACCTCTTTTGACAAGAAATCAAACAAATATTTTTAGAAAAAAGTTATCTATTATAATATAAAATAATTTTATATTATCATTCATTTACAACATTATTATATATAATAAATTTATTAACTTTTATAATGATAATTTTAAAAATATATAAATAATAATTAATGATTAAATAATAAAATAAACTAATTTTATATTATTAATAGATAACTATTCATATATTTAGGGGATGTATGTATTTTCAAATATATCTGTTTATAAGATTTATAGTGTTCAATTGAAAGGATGTCCTGTCGGTTATTAATGAAATTAGTGATGATGGATAAACATCTTCTTATAAGTTTCATAAAGCCATTAAGGAAAAATATTCAGAACATCATTTTATAAGAATATTTTCTTTGCTTATTTGTATATTTAAATTATTATTATTGGTTATATAGGATTCTCATTTTATTGAGTTCAATTCAATGTTTAAATCATGTGGTGATTTGAGTTTATATGTATGATTCAGATATTTTTATGCCATGATTTGATTTTAAATTTGTATATAAAATTGTTTATAGAACAAGAAAAAAAAAAGCACCATGAGTTAAACTTTTTCTATAAAATAAAATCAATTTATAGACTTAAATTATTTGGTACATTTTTTAAAAAATATTTTAATTTTCTAAAAATAAAAAAAGAAATGCATAATAGGTGAGTATATATGGATGTAACAAGCAATGAATAGATGAAGCACAAAATTGGGTAGGGAAATGGGAAAAGGCAAAATAAATAAAAAAAATAAAAAAAAAATGAAGAAAAGGGTAATAAGGGGGGAATGAGCACAACACCATGAATGGTTTCTATATGCCATTCAATTCAATTTGTTCGATTTATATTCATTTGCAGCAAAGACGAATCAAAATTCCAATCTATGTGTTCGTAGCATAGCATCAGTCATATCATACGATTGAATTAAATACTCTTCTGCTGTTGTTTACACTATTAACCAACCACTTCACCAAAACCCTCAAACCTAACGCGATCCCTTTCTTTGGAACCTTGTTTTCTTCTATGGCTTAGAGATTCAACATTTTGACCATCTTCGATTGAATTCGCTTCATTTTATCAGAAAGAAAGAGAGTGAAAGTCGCTATGCAGGCTCGCCAACGGAGTCCGCGAGGCTTTTACGCGTCGGAGTACCGCCAGCGTGATGGGGGCTTGGGGAGAGGCCGGAGAGGGGACATTTTTGTCGAGGCTGGCCGGCTCGCTGCGGAGTATTTGGTTTCCCAGGGGCTGCTGCCGCCCAACGCGCTGCCGCCTAAGTGGCAGAACCACAAGACACCGGCGGAGGGCGGTGGCGGGCGGCAGTCGGCGCTGGCTCGACTTGGGAGCGTCGATGGGAGGAGGAAATTGGGGTTTGATGATTTTGGGCAGAAGGGGAGGAGGAGGGGGAGTTTCAGCAGGAGTAATGGGATGGATTGGGGGAGGGACTTTAGAAGGAATGGGTCTTGGTCTGATCGGTTTCGCGGTGGTGCTGTGGATGCAAGGGATGTTGAGGATGATGATTATGATGGTAGTGGATTTAGTGTTAGACACCAAGATGAGGAGGAGCAGCACCAGTACCAGCAGCAGCAGCAGCAGCAGCAGCATCAGAATAGTGTTGATGATGCTTTGGTGAAATCGAATTCTAATTCGAATGAATTTGTGCCGAGGAGTGAGGAAGGTGGTGATTTGAATGATAGGGAGAAGGAAAAGGAGAGGGTGAATTCTGAAATGTTGGAGGTGAAGCAAGGTGGTGTAGGGAAAGATGTGAGTGATGTGGATATGGAACGTGTTGGAAATGATTTTGGGAATGTGAGTGTTGGGGTTAAGGAGGTGAAGGATGGGGGTGATGATGATGATAGCGAGAGATTGAGGAATGTGTCTGCTCAGTTGAGTGATCAGGAAAATAGCAGCTCTGGTGGGGCTGTTGCTGATTTGGTTTCACTGTGCAAGTCTGTTAAGGTGCCCACCAGGACGCGCTCTTCGGTTACGCGCAAGAATTTGAAGGCTGGGAACAATGGAGATGGGAGTGGGAGTGCACAAGATGTTGCGGATCTTCAAGGAGTCGAGGAAGTGGTGCCTGAAAATGAGTCTGTTAAAGGCTCCTCCTCTGGTGATTTGCTAGTTGAGAAAAGTTATGATATAGTACATGTTGATGCGGATGTTGCCGAGGTAGAGCCTGTTCATGCTGCTGAGGATGTGAAAGAATTAGATGCTGTGTGTAAAGCTGAGGAAGTTCAATCTGTAGGATGTCAGTCTGGTCAGGATAGAGGTTTTATGCAGGATAACAGCCAAGAGTCTAGTGTTACACTACCTGAGTATGGAGGTTGCAGTTCCTTGGCTGAGGAACGGGGTGAAAAGCGTGTTGCCGAAGATGATGATGTGAGGGAGGACAGCAAGAAGCTGAGAGAATGGTTGCCTTCCCTTGTTCCTAAGGCAGGGGGGTACTTTCTGCATAGTAATCCAATTGGAGTGAAAGAGAGCTCAGTAGAAGATGAAATTTCACAAATTGACAAAGTGATCATGACTTCTGATCAGGGGAGCCTGATGGGTAGTGGTTCTCAGTTCACAGAAGGTGGAGATAGACCCTTTCTTCAGTGTTCAGAGGAGAAGCCGTCCTTGCCGAGTTCATTTAGAACTTGTGATCTGAATCTCATCGAAGCTTCTGAAGTGCATGAAAGTCATGCAGATCATCCTGTTCTTATTTACCCTCCTGCGGTTTCTGAATCAAAGAAAACTTTGCCAATTGACATAGATCTGACCATGAGTCATGCTAGTGTATCAAGCAAATTCAGTACTCATGCAACAAATGGCAAAGAGATTGAAGTAATTGATTTAGAAAATGATAGCATACAAGAAGAAAAGTCAATCGACAATATGGATAGAAAGTATGTTTTTCCTACTTCCTTCCCCCCTGGATGTTTTTAGATTGTTAGCTTTGTTAAGTATTCTTTTATCCGATCTCTCAAATTTAGTGTTTGTTAGGACCTAATTGATCTATTTTTCATCCTTTCTTTCAGTTACTTAGTTCAAATATCAGCTGGAGCATATAATTTTTAACATTATTTATCTTGCCCTCTCTTCGTAATATATTGTCTTTGAAATCACAGGACAGAGACTATGTTTCCTGGCCTTGAAGGTTTTCCCAACCATCCTCAAAATGCTGCTGACATGCATGATGTTCAGGATGGATATGGGCTTATGATATCAGAGTTGCTTGGGCCAGATTTCCCTAACTGTTCTTCGGTACCTGGTGACATAAATTCTGTGCACAATGAAATGGGCCTTCATAGTGGAACGGTACAATGCTACCTTCAAATTTAGATTTTGATACATGTCCTTTTAATATAACCTTTGCTGACTTGATGGTTGCTGCATACCTTTACAATGAAACTATTCTTTATACTGCTAAGGTATGTATTTGTTAAAATAAAAGAAACAGAGGGATAATTAATTGAAAACTGTGTATTTGAATACACAATGGATGTGTGTTTATATAGGTTAATTACATTAATTATACATAAATATAAGATATTTTGTTTTCTCAAAATCAAAGATTATGTGCCTAAAAACCGCAATTATTAATAAATTAGAATATTATATTTTGATTTTCAACACTCTCTCAAGCTGAAGCTTGCTAAAACAACTTGTTACAAGAAAATAATTAATTCCCAATAAATAAATAAAAAAGAAAAAAAATTGAGCTCCACCAAAAAAGTAATAGTTTCAGGGATGTTGGAGATGCTGAAGAGAAATGCTACAAAAAATAGCTTAGCCAGATAACTGAAATCATCATCAACAAGAAGGAAAATTCATGGCAAGCAAAACAAGATTCGTTCTTCTTGAAATCACATTTGGAAGCTTCAAACTAATAATGTTGGAGATCCAAATTATTTAAACTTGAAACAAAGTCTACTGCTTCTATGATAGTTGAAAACAATGCATATGAGACTTAGTTGAAATTAGTGCACTTGGACATAGAAAGGGACCAATGCATCTGGACATAAACAAGGCTAATGCATCTGGGACAAAGACGGAGTTAGTGCATTTAGGACAAAGATAAGGCCAATGCATTTTACGAATAGATAGTTTAGAAGATTTTGACCATGGTGCTGATGGTCTTGTAAAAAAACTCCCTAACAAAGCGGTAGTGTCCAATGGTAGAGGGTGGCAATTAAAAATTTTTTTGCTGGAAAATGAGCAGCAAACAAAAGAGCAAATCAAAGTTGTACATGATTTGTCAAACATTTATTTTCGAGGATAGTAGGTTCAACGGGCAGACACAGTTCTTGAGATCACTTTAACCAAACTTTGATACCATGTTAAAATAAAAGAAACAGAGGGATAATTGACTGAAAATCATGTATTTGAATACATAGAGGATACATGTTTATATTGGTTAATTACACTAATTATACAAAAATAGAAGATATTTTGTTTTTTTCCAAATGAAAGATTATGTGCCTATAAATTGCAATTATTTAAATCAGAATATTATATTTTGATTTTTAACCATATTAATAATCATAAGTGGTGATTTTCACATAATTTCATTATTTTCGTTTCAGGGTACGCTTGCTGAGGATGATTCCATATATATGTCGCTTGGAGAATTAAGTATGCGAGATTTTTATTAATGGTTTGTTTTCTTATTTGTTAAATGTACCTGTGATTCGTGTAAGTTGATATTTGATGCTGCAGTTACGAGTGATTGGGTAGGTTACTGCACTAATACTTTAGTTGACTTTTGAGGTGGTTGAGATACTAGCTATCTATTAATTTATTCTATATAATACAGGCATAGCTGTTCTCTTGAACTATAGAATGTACATAGCCTTTTCCCTATTATTAATATCACCAAGACACACGTATACTGCTGGACACTACTGTATATGGGCTCTCTCTAAGATCCTTTTATCTTTCTACATTTTATTTGGAGATGGGAGTGGGGTGATTAACCCTAACTTTTTTCTTCTTCTGTTCTCCTTCCGGTGGTCCTGTTTGGATGTGTTCTCCAATCACATACTTTTGGTTGTGCCCTATATAGCTCACACATTTTTGGTCCTTTTTATCCTTTCAAGTTTGGTTGATTCCACCCTTCAGATTATCTTTCCTCGATCAATCAGCCTACCCAACCTTGCTCCCATCTACCTTTTCATGTACTTCTACCATATATGAACCCTGTAACTCGATGTTGGTGTGTGATACAACCTTTTGTCACAATCTGTTCAGAGCTGGTTAGCTTCTTTTTTGGTCCAGTCAATAAAGCTGCCACATTGTTGTATTGTAGCTCTCAGATTAACCATTTGCACTTGTTTTTGTGGCTGATTTGGTTCTGTGACTTCTGTTCACCTCTGCTACACTTTTTGCTGCATGGTTTATACTTTGTGTCCTGTCTATAAATTATCACTTCATCTTTACTTGACTGAAGCTGCATAATACAATCAAAATGACGACTTCTGCTGCCTCATTTTCTAGCAAGACAGGAGGACTTTTTTTTTTTCCCTCTAGGAGAAATAAATACTTAGGGTAAATCTATCCTAGATTTTTCTGTTGATTATGATTTTATACTAGACAAGACCTGTTTTAGGAAGAGGGAGGGGTAACTTATCACACACAAAATCACACACAAAAGTGGGGTGGTATGCTTGCAAATTGATTTCTTATTTTTGAGGAAATCAGACAGAAAACTTTGCATGGATTTCAAAGTCGTACATGGGGAGAGCTTGACTACCCAACACATAGTCAGGTCATGAATGTAAGAGTTGAGAAGAGAGTAAAGCAAAGCCAAGATAGGATTTCAAGGATCAAGTGGTGGCAATTGAAGGCAAAAAATAAAGGACGTTTCAATTAATTCTTTTGGAGGGGTGTGGGAAGTGCAAATATGTTGGAGAACTGGCTGAAGGGATTAGGAAGGTAGCAAAATAGATTGTTGATGAATTAAGAGATTGGGGACCTAAGAATGCAATGTAAAGTAAAGTTAAGGTTAAAAGAGAATGTTATAAAGTGTGGATTTGTGTAAGAATATTGAAAAATGGGAAAAATATGTGGTTGCTAAGAAAGATGCCAAGAAGGTGGTGAGTGAGGCTAGAGCTACAACTTTTGATGGGCACTTAAGATGGAGAAAGAACTATTTACAAGCTTTCTAAAAGTAGGGAAATAATCTCATGGTACTTTGATAAAGTGAAATGTGTTAAGAATGAAGATAAATTCTTGGTTACAAAATAATGTATAAAATTAAAGGATGGAAAATTACTTCCACAAGCTATTTATTGAAGAAAATTTCATTTGCTTTCAAATAGGCTAAACACATGGTATGGGGACCAAATTTATACCTTTTATCTTACAATTTGTAGCTTGAGGTTAAAGGAGCATTGAAGAGGATGACAAATAACAAAGCAATTGGAGCGGATAATATACTCATTGAGGTATAGAAGGGTCTAGGTGAGAAAAGTATTAGTTGGCTTGCAAAATTGTTTAACAAGATCATGAGGTCTTAGAAAATTCTGTACATGGGGATAAAGCCCACGAATCATACTATGAAGTTACAGGTAAGGGCAATGGAGCAAAGATTAAGATGAGACTTAAATTACTAAAATTCAATGTGATTTTATGGCAAGGAGGTGAACCATGGAGTGATATATTTGCTATAATGTTTCAAGCTTAGGTTGGCATGAGTTGTAAGGGATCTTGCTCCTTAAGCAAGATTAGGCCCTAGTTTGATTCCCAGCTCTTGTGAATGGAGCAAACCTAGTTGGGTTTTGTACTCTGGAGGAGATTAGGCCCTAGTTGGACTTGTGTTTTTCCCAATACACCCTCCTCATACCTAACACTGTTGGACTTGGTGTGAATAATATGGTAGGTGGTTCAATAATGAATTAGGGATGGACTTTAATACCATCTTAGATTTTGGGTCTAACTCATTCTTACCAAACCAGTTTGTAAGGTGAGGGGTGCATAGGCTTTGTAAGCTCTTATCAGGTACTATCTCTAGTCAATGCGGGACTAGGTTGGTTTTTTCCCAAATATTGGGATTATAGTTTTTGGTTATATTTATCAATGATTATTCTTGTTGCATGAGGTTATCATAATCATAATATGAAAATATCGATCTTCTTTCTGTATTTGAAATTTTGAATGCTTTTGTACTTTCACAATCAATTTTATACCTCTATATCTTCTATTTTTTTATATGGCCCAGGAATAATTTTCTGCTTTGTTTACAACTTTATGGCCTCATAGGGCATACTTCATCAATCTTCATGCAATCACAATAAAAGTCACTATAGACTCGAGAAACAAAGAGAAGATGTGTACGAACACAAGATATCCAGCAACCTCAGCACTGAGGGCATCCCCGAAGAGAATGCTCATATTTTGGTCCTTCACAATAATGTCCTTATGAGATTTTGCGGAGATGTAGTTCTTGTTGTATGTTACGTAATTGTTCACCTCCTTTGGTTTTACTAAACCAGATTACCCCTTCTCTTCCCCTTTGTGGGTTTAGCTTCACCTTGCATGTGCTTTGTTCTTGATCTTGATCTGGAACAGGACAAACTTTGTGCCAAGTCTCATAGATGCACTTTCTAGAACTACACTATTGGCTTCAAAAAGGATATTGATGTTTTTCTCCTGGCACAAACTGTTACCATCTTTGAGAGTTCTACTGAGAATTCCCTTGTGTATGAGGTTCTTCACATTCCCTTGGTTGGTTCTTCTGCAGAGTTCAGGTTTATTGTTGTTACTCGCATCATAATCCTCTTGCCAGACCTCTTGAAGCACCTGTTGACTCTCTTTCTCCAAATCTCTTACCTTGCACGATCCCATCTATAGTAACCTGTCTTTCTGTTTCTTTTTGAAAAGTTATTTGCTCCACTCCCAGTGTGCATTGCACTAATACTGAAAAGGCTTTATGCTATTGTAGGTTGCAATAGCAATGGTGGATTGGATGAAATGATCGCCTTGCATTGCCTTCTAGTGGCACTTGGTGGCTGGTTCTTTTATCTTTTGCCAAAATACACTTGGTTGTTTCTGTTCATTCACGGTATGGGTTGGATTATGGTGATACCTTCTGACCTATGGAGTTATAAATGTCTTTCTTCACAGTGAGCTTGTTAGAGAGGTTTATATGGAGAAAACACCATGAAGTGTTTGGATTAGTGTGCCACCAGCATAATGCTCCTTATATTTTGAGACAGCCTTTTCAGTCATGGTTTGGGAGATTTAACATAGTTATTCAGCAGTTTGAGACGATTCATAGCAAGGAAGATCCTTCTATTTTCTATTGTTGTTACTCACAATTCCACGAGTATACATTTGATTGTCTATGTGGGTGATGTTGTCATAATGTCGTCACAGATTGTGATAAGGAAAATATCTGCCAACTATAAAACAATTTTTTCCCATGATTCTGGATATTGAAGTGGTTCAGTATTACTCGTGTTTCAATCTCGTGTAGAAAATATGGAGAATGTCATGTTTCTAGCTTGGGAAAGGGGGAAGGGCATTGTTAGAACCTTGGGGCATGGGAGACATGTTTGTCATTTGAACTAGCTGCCTATCGTGTGATCAGATATCTCCTTGTTGTGAGCAGTTGTGAGCATGGTCAGTTTTCAACAGATTCCATGTGACAGCCATTGGGATGATGTGATTCTCATTAAAACTACCAAGAGAAGGATTTCTACATGACAATATTTGGACATACCCGAGAGATTGGTTTCACATACGCAGATATTGCCAGATATCCTTCAAATAGATATTTAACTTTAGGGTGCTTTGGAGGAAATCTTGTATCTTGAAAAAGGATGAATCGGGGTATTATTGCCTTGTTAAATGCAGAAATAGAATATTGAGTATTGAGCAGTGGCATTGGCAAGATGTCAACTCTTTTGTCTAAAGCTAATGATATTTGACAAACTCACAATCAAGTAGCCTTGCATGCCTGTTCCAATTTAAAATATTTTCTGTGAGGACCAACCAAAGAGAGGTAGGTTGTCCTTTTCAGGAAAGAAATCTTGTCTTGGTGTATTGTTAACTTTTTTGTCACTTAAATGACTAACAAGATATCTTACCAGTCTTTTCGTGATCCTTGGATTATCTACATTTATAACAAGTTTGGTGCATATGATTTATATGTTCCAACTTGAGGAAAATTGTTAGATGGTAATCTATCTATAAAATCATTTTTTTTCCTAAAGATTTATATATATTTTTAACTGAGTCGTTTGTTTGGCAAAACGATGATGGCCATGTGTTGAAGCATTGCCTGTTGAGCTGTTGGGACTTTGTTTTGGTCTCTGTTAAAATAGGAGAAACATCTGAAAATTGTGTGTTTGAATACATAGTACAAACCTATTTATATAGGTTAATTACATTAATTATAAATAAATACATGACATTCTATAACAAGTGGATCATAGAAACATCTCTGCTGCATGTTCTTTGTGAGGGATATGGGGCGTAAGGGTACATTAAAAGTTAAAGCATAGCTTGCGAAGACATGTGCCTGAATTTACGAATCATGGGTTGTTACATAAAGCATGTCAGAATCCAGAGTTGAAACATAATTGATTGTTGCGACCTTGATGTAATGTGATGTAATTATTAACTTATAAAACAGTGATATACAAAATATTTGTTTGCAGATTTCACTTTTCCTACGTACCTAAGCTGGTTGCTCTTTGTGTAGGCTTTTTGCGGCCATGGGAGCAAACTCCATCGCAGGATTATCAGAAACACTATTGATCTGGGGTCACTCAGAACTCTCGGGAGACATTATGTAGTGGTATGTTTCGTACTATTCAACATGATCCTCTGTTAGTCACTAGCTTTATACAAAAATGAAAGCTCATTTTTTTTTTTTTTCATTTTGATAAATCGTCTCCTGTTAGGAATTATGTATTATGGAAGCTGAATTTTATTAGTCTAATGTTCTGCTATCTCTTTTTTTAATGCCTCTGCATCACTCCTAGGGTTATTAGAGGAGAACTGTGTCGAATGATGCAAAATTGTAAAATATCCCATTGTAACACATTTGCTTATGTATTTGGCTATTATTTAATAGAATGGCTTTGGATTGACATTCTTGAGTTTTTTTTTTCTCAAATTAAAATTAACTTATGTATATAATTTTTTAAAAGTTTTATTTAACTTATGAACAAGTCCAGGTGTACAAGTTGATTTTGACTTTTTATTCAACTTGTTTTTCTTTTTGTGTGTTTTTAACTTGTAAGAGAAGTTTAATTCATTTTATTTTTTTTTATTTCTCTTTTCTAAGAAATTATTGGAAAATTTATTTGAACTATCACATAATTATGAATCAAATTCTATATGGTCACTACAAATTCCTTGTCATTTAAAAATATTTATTCATACTAAAGCAACTGCCACCCAAACTTTGTGAATATGTAACTTATTACATGTGTTTTGCAGATACACATTTTGAGAGTCTACCGTGAAATTCGTCTCGTGCTTTGACAATCAATGTTGAAATAAATTGTTTAACTTTCAATGATTTTGATTTGTTTTACCCTTGTTTGTTTAGAAGGTAATAAGAAGAAAATAGAAATAAAAAAAGAAAGGAATTGAAATATTAAATTTTTAATGCTTATTAAGACAAGAAATAGAAAGGACGGGAGTTATTTCTTAGACCCACAAGAAAAAATTCCCTCTAAAGTTACTGCGGAATGGTGTAATTGGAAGAAAAAGTGGTGTTGGTATTGCAGATTTTTTATTTTTTGGGGTGTTGAAAAAATTGACTTGTATAGACGACAATTTGGTGTTGTTTCCTTTTAACGGTGAGAGAGAAGGGGGCAGGGATTGGCTCAACTTGGGAAAGATAAAGAAACAGAGAAAATAAAAATAAGAAAAAAAAATCCAACTTTTATATAAAAACTAAAAGATTTGATGGTTAAAAGAAGGAAAAACATGTTCAACTTTTTCACCGTAAGTAACGTCCTGAATCTTGTGTCAAGTGTAGCATAGAGAGTCTATCTCGATAGATATCCAGTATAATTAAATAAGATATATATATATATATATATGTTCTCCTAACTAGTTAAACTACACCAACATATACTCTACCAATGAGTAGTATTATATTTTTCTATAAATCCTCTTATTATTTTATTTAAAAAATAAAAAAGTAGGAGGGTTAATAAGAGAACGAAGATTAATAGGAGAATATAGTAGGAAAATTTATAATTATTTTTTATAAATAGTTTAATGAATTTTTTTGTAATATTATAGGACAATATTAAGTTGAGTTCATGTTTTAACTAATTAAGTCGTATTCGGTAGAAGCGGTTAAATTTTGTCCAGATTATTTACTTATGCTCTTCATTAGTGTTCCTTTTATCTGTCTTTGCAATTTTTTCTTTATTTTTTTTTTATGCTTTTTAGATGAGACTACTTACTTTAACTGAATTTTAAGATAGTGTGGGCAAAGTATACTCCATATTTACCAATATCCGATATCTTCTAATAATGATAGAATTCTCCGGTGTTACGTGCAAAAGAGTCACGTCAATAACAATTTTACCAGAGTAGTTTTATATAATAAAATATTTATCTACTATTATATTGATATTTGTATAAAAGTTTGAGATAAAGTGAATTTTTTAATATAGAACTTAAAGCTTTTCGAGAATAATATTTTTGTCTTAATTTATTTTGACTTGGATAGGATCTATTCTTTACAAGTATATCTTAAGAATTCTTCATCTATGATCAAGTACTTCTAAAAGAAAATAATAAAAAGGAAAAATAAGATAAATCTTTTTGTAAGCTAGGAATTATATTATGTATAAATTAAAAATAAATTAAAAATACCTTTTAATAGTGATATTTAAGATTTATTTGGATAATTTTTTTCAT